>CAACVS010000079.1:35087-64267 GCA_900660405.1 Pseudo-nitzschia multistriata
CGCAAATAGAGAGGAACAGAAAAGCAAACGAGATCCGCTGGGAGCCATACCTTCAACAAGTCGGCCTCGTCTTTTCCGAAATTCGTTGTGTAGGTAGAGACCCCGCTAGAGAACCAAACGGAGGGGTCGCTCGTCCCGGTGAAGACACTAGCTTTGAAGATATAGAATGCGGGGAGATAAACCAGGGTCAACACGGTCAGATCGAGGGTCGTTTGCGCCGCCAAGGCCTGCATCCCGGGTATGTCCCTCAGTTTCTGGCTCCATGATTGAGATGTGAACTTGTCCACGTCGAACAATTTCTTGAATATCTGGACCTGATACAAGTATTGGAAAGCTCCCGAATAGATTCCACCGAACGCACAAAAGAGGAGACTTCGCTGCAAATCGACCTGGTCGAGGGGCGTTTGGGCTATTACGATTTGCGCAAGTAGGTCGGCTACAGTGGTTTTCAAGGAGGCAATGATAAAATTGTTTACGAAAGGGTACTCTTTCGCAAAGCGGACATAAGCATTGTCSTCGTCCTCGTCCTCTGCAATAGCTAKTGTTGTTGTTTTGCTCGCAGAAACGCTGTACGCAACGTCTGCAKTTCCCAGTTGAGACGAAGATGGCACAGACGTCGTATTTTTCAGCGTTTGTTGTCTTGCGATGGTGTTGGTGTTGCCGGTATCAAAATTCCGCATGAACACTTTGGTCTCGCTTCGGGATGCAGATTTTGCCTGGCGATTGTTGCGGTCCATACACTCCTGGCAATCGTAATTTTTTCGAGGGAGTTGAATCTCTCCAAGATTCGATGYAGTGAAAGGCGATGTGAACGCATCCGTCGTGGATGCCAGCAACAAAGCGACAACTGCTCGGAACTTGTTCATTGTGGTCGCCGTTTGGGTTGGGTGATATGGGCTGTATSTTGTGGCAGAATGTCTCTTTGCAGTCTTTCGAAAGTCCAGTTGTATTGTACCGTACGGTTGTGTAGGGTCAAAGAAAACGTTCGATCACATATATTTGCATCGAAGTACGGTAAATCGATGAGGGCAGGAAGAAGGTAGCTGCATTTGATGATCAGTCAGTGCGGAACAGTCGGAGTGGTACGGTACGAAAACAACACCTAATCTTGTAAGAAAAAAGAATGCGAAATCTTTCCGACCTCTTAGGTACGGTACGATACGATACGAGATACGAGACTACCAAGTACTGTACTTTGTACTTTCAAACGACGTATCGGTAGCTACGAGTCATGGTTTGAAGTTCATATCATGTTGTTGTGAGGAGTGCGGTGAATTATTGTGTTGTGTCGATGATGCTAGGTTSCGACGTGGTGTGACGCTCCGCCAAACGTGACACCACTGGTTGTGTCACGATTGGCTCGTACCATTGTGTGTTACGTCGTTAGGGTATCTTACCAGTATGGACGTAGTGGAGGCTGGCTGCATGCCTGATGCCTGCGGCGCGACAACTTGTTCTGGCATTAATACCGGCATCGCAGCGYAAGACGATGCCAACCGGTAGTAATCCTAAGAGCTCGGAGTGCATTTTCAATTTTTGGGAGATGTTATATCCGGTAAGTACGCTACCGTATGTACGGTAAGTACCCTACTTCGTCAGTATGAACTAAGAACCCCATTCCAGAGGAAACCGTTGACGGTTGACGAGCGACACACAGACTATTCGTCCTCGCTGTTGAGTGTTGAAGTGCGACTCGATCAGGACTCAATCCTCTTCTACCCTACCGTTGGAAGAACTCCGCCATAACCCATAACCATGATTATCCTAAGGTSCATGAACCGTACGGTATGTTCTGAGACCATGGTCAATGGGACAACAAATAGTACCTAGATTGGCAAACGAGGGGTGCTGCAAATGGTAGCTCTTTCTTCCTAATTCTAGGTAGCAAAATGATTAGTAGTTCTACTAGTAGTAGTACTAGCATTGCTTCTACTACTACGTGGTTGAACAAATTTTTGCTTGCACTTCTTGATGCTACAAGATCGTTTTCGCACTATTACTAGATAGTAGAAAAACGCTCTGGCCATCGAGCATCAGCGTGTCGTCAGTGAGGCCGGTAAGTGCATGCGATCCAGGTATGCTTTGTCCATCGGTTGGAAATACCATCTCGCGAGGATGACTACGACTACGACTACGACTACGACTACGACTACGACTAGTACTACTACTCGAAATCGACAGAGAATGATGTTGTCCTCTGGGGAAGAAACTACAGGGGGATTTCCTGTTTGGCTTCAAATGGAACCTGTTTACAGCATCGATGAAGGCTAAGCCCGTGTCGTTAGAATAGAGTCTAGTCGTGCGATGAACACCAAAGAAAATGCAGTGATTCGCTTTTCAATTCTTGCGCCCATCCAAAGCACGGGAATAGCACAACAATCCGGTCGCCCGGGGAGCACCAACACCCGTGCCATGCTTCGCAAGATCCAACCAACCATGCCAATCGAGTCCACGAGGGGGTGCCGCTTCGCCTGCCTTTCTCCCTCGCTCGGAACGCTCGGGCCACGCAAGGCACCGTCGGAACGCGGAGACCCTTTCGRCGCGGGAGCCGTTCGGTTGCGGATGCCACAGAACCACGAAGGATTGCACTGCACTGCATTGCATTGCATTGCGCAGGGGTGTGCCGTGCGACGCAAACCACGCCTTGTTCGCACCATCGCCGCCGCCGTTGGTCCGCCGCACGCTGCCCCGGCGCCGGCCCGATCCTTCTCTTCTCGTCTCTTCTATTCCGCCGGTGCCTCGGCCCGGCCCACCGCCTCGACGGCCAGCCGCGACGCCGTGGCTTGCTCTKGTTGTTGTTGCTGCTGCTGCCGCAGCTTCTCGCTGTCGTACCGCCTCGATTCCCGCTCGAACTGGATCTGCGTCCTCCGGTTCTCGATCGTGTCGATCTTGTACCCGTCCTTGAAGCTGAACGAGTAGGCGTAACCGGTGAGGTTGAGGACGAGCCCAAAGCCAAAGTAGAGGCCGATGAGGTTGAAGAGAATCCCCGACCCGTAGACCACGGCCCGGCGGGTGGACCTGCCGATGGTCCGGACCGTGTCGGCCACCGCCGGCGGAAGCTCCCCCGCCCCCGGCGGMTCGTCGTCCTCCGTCGCCAGAGGCGCGGCCTCTCGCGCCGGGGGCTCCTGCAGGAAGAGCGCGCTGGAAGATGCGCCGGAAGACCCGGCAGTGACCCGGGTCCCGCCGGTGGACGCCGCCCCCGGACCATGGGATCCCGGCGCGCAAAAGGCACCGGCGAGGGCCGCCGGGGAGAGCGGGCCCGGTGCCAGCAGCGTCGCGGATGCGAGCGCGAGGGTCCTTGCCCGGTTCTGGAGTCTCATGGTCGTGTGGTGAGTGGTGAKYGGTCGTGTGGTTTGCCAAAGGAATGCAATTGGAACCTTCTCTGGGTTGTGTTGTGGAAAGAGGAAGGGTCGGGTGAAAGGGTTGCCTTCCGCCGTATCTTTGAACAATCGTCGCCGTGTCTGCATGAGGCACCGGATACGGTACTGTATTGAACCAGAATTTGAAAACGCCGAAAACGRTGACAACTTCTTTCTCGTTCTTCTTGTTCCATTCGAGTATGAGTATGTTACGTACGGTATGTACGGTATGGACCGTCCGAACAACCGTTAAGCAAGTAAAGTACGAGTATACTTATTAGTCGCACGTGTAACCGAGCGTCGAGAATTCTGAATCATCTTCATCCAAACTGGGTCATCATCATCGTCATCTGTCTTCTTCTTCACCCAACCTCTTGGATGGTRTATTTGACTGATCCGACTAAATMTGAGTAGCACGACTCAGTGCGTTGATGAAACTGTTTTTCATCACGTGGAGGTRCCAGGTAATGTACGTRCGTGTAGTACTGGCACRSACGTTAAAACGCTTCGGGTAWGTTATGTTCCTACGGTACGTGACCTCCACGTASTACAAGTACCAGCACTCCGCGCGGTTTGCCTCGGCGTTTCTRGCGTCACGACGCATGCAAAAAGAGTGTGTTTCGAAAAAAAAGGCAGAAAGAATTCGAGAGCAACGAAACCGAAGGGGGAGCGGTGGAGTGCACCCATCGCCGAATCCGAGCTTTATTCGTGCAACGACTAACAAACAAGAGAACCCGCACACCCAACCTACCGTCCACGGTTTCGGAGGCAGTTTGTCTTTGTCTTTGTGGTTGTGGTTGTGCTTGTGTTTGCTTGCGGTTGACCGGGCCATACGATAGCAGAGAAGAGCAGAGCATAGGGAATCGAGCATTGGGTGCCCGAGACTGCGAAGATCCATACCGTACAGTTGTTCAACAGTACCGTGCTGCATCCTTCCACAAAACCAATCGTGTTTCGGCGCACCACCAGCACCAGCAGCAGCCGCCGGGTGGCGCTTTCTCCACGAACCAGAACCGAGATGGAGGCCCTCCCACCGGCAAAKCGTTCGGTCGGGAAGAAGCCCACAAAACACGTGATGTGCTTCCGGCTCGTCGCCATGGCATCGATCGTTTCGCTCCGGACCGCCCTCGGCTTTGTCGTGGTGCCCCCGCCCAGAGCGAGCCCTTCCCAGAGGCCAAAGGGGGCCCGGGCCCTCCCCGAACCGGCCCTTGTCGCAGGGGGGCGAAGAAGCCTCGCGGGCCCACCGAAGGTGCCGGTTTCTCCGTCGCTCCTGCRCTACCAGTACGAGAACGGCGCCGACCGGGAGGCCTTYGGGGCAAGGGAGCCGGGCAAAGACGAGGCGCCACCGTCTCCGAGCGGCTCCGCCTCYTTTGTCGTTCCGAGCAAGGACGGCGGCACCCGGCACAAAAGCAACGAGGAAACGGAAGTAGGCGGCACCGGGGACACGGGTGCTCCCACCGGCGCAGAGCCCGCAGCGGAACCCCTGGCCACCCATATATCGGACGCCATCAAGGAAGTCCTGACGGCTCCCGTCCTTCCGGTGGAAGACAAAACACTCGATCCGAACCACCAGCATCCGCAACAGCAGCCGCAACAGCAGCCGCAACAGCAACAGCAACAGCAACACCTGATCCTTCCGGCGAGCACCGTGAACCCGAAGCACCTCGGTAGCCACCGTTCCGAGAGGACCGCCCCGGCCGAGTGGAAGGCGGGCCACGGCGAGAGCGATCCCAGGGGCTACCCCAAGACCGCGGCGGTCGGCAGCCCCGACACAARGGCAAGGCGGGGGATCGATTTCCGGAAGCAGTGGCGCAAGCTGCGCCCGAGCCAGAAGTTCCGCTTCCGCCTGGGAGTGGCGGCGGTGGCCCTCGCCTCCCTCTGGAACCCCMTCGTGGTGCGGGGCGGCAGCGGGGGCCTTGTCGGGGGRATTCTCACGGGCGCCGCCGCGACCACCACCGCGACGGGCCTCGGGAGCGTCCTGGGCCGGTGGATCTCCCTGCGCGGCTTCCAGGGGATCGCCGCCCTCGGCCGATCCGTGGCCTACGGCTGGGCGATCCTCGTGGCCTACCCCCGGATGCTCGACCGCCGGGCCAAGGAGCGCCGCCTGAAGCGCGAGGAGGAGGCACTGGCGCAGTGGAGGCAGCTCCTCAGGGGGATCTCCGGCGAGGTGGTCCGGCTCAAGCAGGAGCTATCCCTGCTGGAGGGAGAGATCCGGAGCTTTCGGAGGGAAATCCTTTCCATCCGCGCGGCCCGCATCGTGAGCGACGGCCGCCCGGGGACGACGACGACGACGACGACGGCGTTGAACAACAACAGCAGCAGCAGCGCGCTGCCGGCCGAGCACCACGAGGCCGGCGGCCGYCTTTCGGTCCGCAACGAGTCGGACCGGGTGCTGCGCGAGGCCATCGTCCACGAGATGAACCACCTCACGCGCCTGCGGGACGACACCCGGCTGGCCCTCACCACGGCGCGGCAGCGGTGGTCGGAGGTCCGGGCCAAGCGGCCGATCGGCCACTCCGGCGGCAAGCACCTTTCGTCCGCCTTTGACCCGCTCGAGCACGAGTTCGACGCCGAAACGGCCTCCGGTCCGGACTACCGGTTCGAACGCCGCGACCACTTCCGGGACGACGACCTCCTCCTGAGGGGCCTCTGAGACCGGCCGTTTCCCCCGTGGTTGGGTGGTTGGTCCGTCCTTGCGGTGCGGTGGATCGACCGCGCCGGGTGGGGGAAAACCCCTGTAGAAGTTTGTAACTAGTAGTAGAGTAGAATAATGCATGCCGTACAATACAATACAATACAATACAATACAAGGACAAGATGTGCAGGGGACAAACTATGAGCCCTTACTTTCCCTAGCCCAGCAGCTTGCGATAACGTCGCAATCGAGGTGTTGCTACCAATCCCCGCCGTAGTCGCCGGTTGCCAGGGCATCCTTTCGACCGCTGGCCATCTGCCTCGCGTTTTTGTCGATCTTGGGACAGTCCACCACCGTGTGGCCCAAACCTCCGCAGTACGAACACCCCGCACCGCCGTTTCGATCTCTCGGATCGTCCAGCATCATCAGAACCGGCGGAATTCGCTGGCGTGCTTCCTTGAGCAGGTGCTTGAGATCCAAGAGCGTCGTCTCCTCGCAACTCTTGTTGATGAACGTGGTCGCAACCCCCGTTTTGCCACAGCGGCCGGTTCGGCCGATTCGGTGGACGTAGTTTTCGATTTCGCTGGGCATGTCGAAGTTGATGACGTGCTGGATGCTCTGGGGGAAATCGAGACCCTTCGCGGCGACGTCGGTCGCTACCAACACGTCCTTGGATCCCGCCTTRAAGTCTTTGATAGCCTCGTTCCGTTCTTCTTGCTCCTTGCCACCGTGTATGCTGGCGGCGTCGACGCCCTTGAGCAAAAGGTACTCGTGGATATCGTCTGTGTGTGGGGTGGCGACAATCAACCATWGGAACAAAATAGTTGCRTCCAAAACATTGAAAAAGATGAGAATGGGGGAASAAAACGCCAGATGCGAGGCACGGCATAGAAAACACATATTGCACGCTATTCCATTTTGGAACACAAAGAACGCACCTACGTCTCCTTTTCGCTCGCAAAAGATGATCGCAGGAGGAGCAGTCTTCTGTAAACATTGCAATAGATACGGTATTTTTACATCGTCCTTGACATATTCTACCTCTTGGATTACATCAAGGTTGGCCGCTCCCGCACGCMCGACATTGACAATAATTGGTTTGATTAAGGTATCTCGTGCAAAATCCTGGAAGCARAAAAGTTCAAAGGTGAGAAAATTAAAGAAAATGAAACGAGATCCACAATGGTCAACACCAGATACGAAACAATRTTAAGTCGTGTGAAATCCCCAATTGTTTTGATGGAGACGGTACAGTTTGTATCGTACCTGGAACTTTTTCGGAAATGTAGCCTGTGTTTGAATACAATTYMAYGGTCGATGGTGAGATGCAATCAAACGGGCAGTGATCAAAACACAACGTGCACCAAGCCGTRTCGTATCGAATCYACWGGACAAACRAACGAACRAACGAACGAACCGACGAACGTACCGAGAACAAAAGATTTTGCCGCTGGTGGCCGAAGCTGTTCATGATCTCTGCCAGTTCCTCGTCAAAGCCGAGATCCAGCAACCGATCGGCCTCGTCCAGTGCAATGTAACGGCAGTTGTCKAGTTTCATCGCCTTTCGCTTCAGTATRTCCCTCAGTCTGCCCGGCGTAGCGATCACGCAATGGATTCCCTGCGCCTGCAGCGTCATCAATTGGTCCTTCACCGATTCTCCCCCGATGACCAGCTGCGTTCGAATMTCTGGATACCCCGGTGTTTTCGAAATCTCGTCGCAGAATTCCATCACTACCTCGTAGGTCTGCCGGACCAATTCTCGAGAGGGCGCAAGGATGATCCCGACGGGCCCCTCGCCKGGAGCGAGTGGCATCCGCAGTTCTTCTTCCAGTGCCACCGTGACCAAAGGCAACCCAAAGGTGAGCGTCTTTCCCGATCCGGTAAAGGCGATCCCAATCAAATCACGGCCTGCAAGTGCCTGAAAGGAACGGAACAGGAATTTCGTTGGAGAGGAACATGAACGAAAAACAAGAAAAAGAGATGAGTATCGCATCGCACCGTCCAAATGGGAAAGGGACACGCAATGAGTACGTGCAGCCCCTAAATATTTATGTCCYCAACCCCACAACCMAATCAGCAACCSACSAAACACACAGATTCACAAAGACCCGAAACGATTCCTACGTACCACAGTGAGTCCCTGCATCTGAATGGGCGTTGGTTTTTTGATTCCCTTCCGCTTGAGAACCTCCAGAATCGGCGGGGCGAACTTCATGTCCACGAACCGCTTGCACGGCGGGGGAATGTCSACGCCCTCGCACTCCATGTGCCATTCTTTTCGAATCTTTTCCCAGGCATCTTCGCCCTGGTTCAAAATGTACCGCGGGCAGGTCCAGGTCGACGGCATGGACTCTTTGTATTCGATCCCCTTGGCGAGCTCGGAGGCMGCCTGCAGCGCGTTGGTCTGCACCTTGGAGGCCTCCTTCATRATTCTGGCCTCCTCCTCCTTGCGCAGCTTTTCGGCTCGCTCTTCCTCGGTGAGGGCATCGTGGAGGGCCGTGGCCGAGTCGAGGAGGGACTCGACCTTTTGCGGATCGGCGGCCTTCGGGGTTTCCTCGTCGCCGTCGCCGTTGCTGGTGCCGTCGTTCGTTTTCGTTTTGCCGCCGCCTTCCGCCCCGGTTGTCGACGATTTRCCACCGTCATCGCCGAGTCCCGAGGAATCGGCATCGTCCAACCCGAGGTGCCGTCTTCTGTGGGTCATGCCTCCAATCAGGGCTTCCTTCTCCAGTTTCTTCCGCTTTGCCAGTGGCACATAGGGAACGTCATCGTCATCGTCGTCGTCATCTCCAGCGGTTTCTTTCCTCCCCGATTCGTTATGGTCGCCCTCTAGGTTGCGAGCGAGCGCAGCAAAGTCGTCCTCGTTATCGGCCTGGTCTTGTTGCCTCTTTCGTTGTCGCTCCGCGCGTCGTTTCCTCCAGGCCGACAGCTCGTCTTGTGCTGTTTCTGCCTGCTCGATCGTCATGATGCAAGGGTTTTGTGCTTCAAGATGCTGTCGCTGCGGTAGACGTTTCAATCGAATGCAGATACCGTGGTTTTGGTCGCTGTCTTGGGTGTTGGATGCTGGCTTCTACAATGATTGTTGTAGTTGCTATCCATGCTMCTGATTGACCGACATGCACTCCTTCTGTCGTGAAAGGATGATCGATGGTGAACGAGTCCCGATTACGAACACCTGTACGAGATGTACAATGTACGGTACGGTTCCTTTGTTAGTACTTAAYTAGTACCTTCGTACGTATCAATCTTATGTGCGAGTAGTTGTGTCAGATAGATCAGCACATCTCGTTTCCTGTTATGATAGTGTACTAAGTAMATATGGGTGCAAGTACTAGTACTATTAGCAGTACKACTAGTATTACTGTACAGGATGGTGATAAATCCATGCTTGTTGTTCTCCATAGTAGCTGCATTTTTTATATGAGGTGTCCTTTGTTCTTCTGAAAAACAAGAAGAATTTCAGATGAGGACGAGGACGAGGACGAGGACGAGGACGAGGACGAGGACGAGGACGAGGACGAGGACGAGGACGAGGACGAGGACAAGGAGGAACACAACAAGAACAACAACAAGTTTCCTGACAATTTCTTGATGATGCTCTTGCTGTTGTTGTTGTTGCTGCTGCTGCTGCTGTTGTTGTTGGAAATTTTTGATGGGTACTTATATTACTAGCAGCTGCTGCATTTCTTGATGAACATGGAACACACCAGGAAACAAGAAACTTGAATCCTTTTACCTYCAACAAACCTCCAACAACAAGAAGTTCACATGGTTAAATTTTTTGATGTTATTCTAMCTTGCAATTTGCGGTGACATCTCCTTGGACCATTGCTGTAACACCTTAAATTTAAGACTTCAAAATACCCAAGAATCATTACKTTAAAGAACGATTGCCGTCATTGGCTCGTCATTGTAATGACAATAAAATAGGCAATCACAGAAGTCAGCAAAAAAGTTCTTCATACTGCTGTAATTTCTCCTTTAGTCCCACCAGAAATATTCTTTGCCAACAAGAAAACTACAAAAAAAATAAGATTCAAGAAATCAATTGCTAGAGATTTGACATCAATTTGTCTCAGTATTGACTGATTACTATTAGAGCAACAGTCCTTCAGCCAGCAGCTATTTGATTAGGAATACTTAGGTAGAATCTTCAATGTTATGTTCCTCCTACTGATATTGACAGGTAGKATAGATGTAGTGATGGTGTTGATTCTTAGTAAGCTAATCATTGACATTATGATATTAGATGCTAATTGCCAGCCTCAAATTTCATATTTACGATTTATCTAGTCTRCAACAGCATCAAAACTCTGCTTTATTGACAAACAAACCATCAGCCTTTTGCTCCTGGAGGAATGCTGACAAACCATACTTTGTAGCTGTACTCTCGGTCACCCTTMACAAGAAAGTCTGGATACACACAGGGAGACCAGCTATCATCACCGCCCAACCCCATCAGTTGATGATCTATGCTGACGAAGATGGGGTGCTTTCCATCCGTGCGCCGATCTAAGTCGCAAGTATGGGATGCATGGTGGATCTCAGTCGCACTATGGAGTAGTGCACTGAAACTAAAGGTAGTACGAGAATCAGCAAGTACAGTGATGCCACCATCTTTACCAGATTCGAAGCAGATTTGTCGACAATCTGATCTACTTCCGTTCTCAGACGGCACGATGTAGTCGTATCCYATATTTGACACCGATGTTTTCCACCAGCCAACATTCGATCCACTTTTTCTGTCCGGATAGTTTTCGAGCGGTCCTCTACCAAAATATTGGACTGCGTGAAAGGATGGATTCAAGCGAAACGAAAATCCGACCCTTGGTAGAAACGGCACACGAGCAACTGGTTTTACTTTGCTGGCGAGGGAAATTCTTCCGTCTCGGTAGATCTCGTAAGTCCAGACCTGCTCAATGATTGTCTTCCCTGATTCCTTTGATAAAATGGAAACCAATGCTTCTATCTGCACAAGATCATCAAGCTCCTCTACGACCCGAATACTGTCACAGACAATGASCGGAGGTGAATCTAGGCTGAGGCCGCATCGTCTCCAATTCATCTCATAGGAGAATCCTTCATGACCGAATAGAAGTCGAAAGATTGGTGTAAACCGTTTCAGTAGCAAAAACTYGAGAACCAGTTCCGCCCCTCCCCTATCGTTGTCCGTAGCAGCTCTCATAAAATTCGGAATGACTGGACCAGCTAAAATTGGTGTTCCGTTCCAGTCAATAGAAAGGATCCCTCCCGTATTATGGTCGATTGTGATGAAAGGAATATTATTGCCGTTCGATACCTTCGTCATATTCTTTTCGGAAGACAACCTCAATGGTTCTCGTTCGTTATCGCATCCTTCGTCTGGTATTATCGATGAAGGATGTATAGTGTCAAAACTYATGGTAATAGGGATTTGTTCTGTAGCTAAGATAAGTCCATTCAATGCCCACGTCGTGTCTTTGTTAAGGAATCCTTTGATGTCGAGAAAGAACAATACTGTTGAAAAATCTTCTGCCTCTTTCATGACCGAGCGAATGTTCTTGATTGCAGGACTTATATCAATGGTTGCAATGTCGTGTTCGTCAGTTGCCCTACCAACCATGAGAGGTTCAGTAGAGTGATTGCAGTGCAGCTTCCATTCCCAATCGAGGTGCGAYAGGTYAGAAAACGAGTACAGATTATTGATCTTCAAGCGAATTGGAGTCGCATCTGTGTTATTTTCTATCTTTATTTCGTGCGAAGACGGCAAAGTGRCATTAGTGGTATTCTTCGATCCCAAAACCTCAATGCTTATTGGCTGTTGTAGGTACTTGATTTCTGACACACTCGGATGGGGATCCCTGTCCGGAGAAAACATCCCGTTAATACAGAATTGTCGATCAGATGGTTGCCCCACTCCAAAGTCACCACCATAGCCAAAGTATGATCTGCCGTCCTTTGCAGTTTTCCGCAAACCTTGATCAATCATATCCCAAACGAAACCACCTTGAAGACGTTCGAACCTTCGAAAGGCGCGCCAATATAGATGCAAATTTCCGTTGCTATTGTTCATAGAATGACTGTACTCGCATAAAATGATGGGTCTGTCCTCATCRGGATCGGTTGCAAGACGAACAACTTCGTCAACATTTGGGTACATAGGGCACACTATGTCTGTCAGCTCCGTTCTACCGATTCCCTCGCTCCACGATCCACCGCTCTCGTAGCAGATGGGCCTACTAGTGTCGAGATCCAACAACGATTGGCGAGCGGAAACCAGATTTCTACCCCTGCCGCTTTCGTTGCCCAACGACCACATGATGATGCAGGGATGGTTCAGATCCCGTTGTACCATTCGCCGAACACGRTCCACAAATGCCTGTTCCCATCCCTTGTCGTGAGCCAGTCGCCCCATGGGTTTCAATCCGTGCGTTTCGATGTTGGCTTCGTCGCAAACGTACATTCCGTAGAAATCACAYAATTTGTAGAAAGAAGAATGGGTAGGATAGTGGCTTGTCCGAATAGCATTRAAATTGTTCTGCTTGAGCACTGTGATGTCTTGCTTCATCCTGTCCAGCGAAACGACCTTTCCATGGTCTGGATCGTGTTCGTGGCGGTTGATGCCACAAATCATGATTTGTTTACCATTGCAATAAAGAATGCCACCTTTGATGTTGATTGTGCGAAAGCCCACGCGACAGGATTCTACCTGGGTTATTCCTTGAGATCGACTAGAATTGCGATCCRATTTTTGACCAWTTTTGGATCCGAGCGAGGGAAACCTTTCCAGTTCCAAAACAAGCGTGTATAAATTTGGTGTTTCTGCYGTCCATCTCCGAACGTTATCGACGCGGCCTTCGAAACTAATCGTTGTCGTGGTTGGGTTCTCTTCGTTCGATCCATTTGTTGCTGTTGCTGTTGCTGTTACAGTTCCATCCGACCCTTTTGGTGTGAGCTTTTGTTGAGACCATATTTCGTTGGGGGCGGCCTTCCAATCCCCCTCGGCTGTCAATTGTTCATCCGAGAACAAGCGAGCGGTCAACCGCATCGATTGGACATTTCGCATCTTGACCGTTACTGACAAGTCACCAGATGCCGAGGATTGTACGCTATAATCCATAATATCAGATCCTTGACGCCGGCGTATTAGCTCCACACTCCGATGGATCCCTGCCATCCACCTGTAGTTAGAAGCGCAAGAACRTGCTGAGCGTTATGGTTTTTTTTCTGCGGTGAATTCTATTACAAAGTACATTTGAATCCATAATTGTATGAAATRGMGGGTACTCACCAGTGATCCTGATCTTCRAGGTAGCTAGAAGCGCAGTGCRGTAGCGATGGATGCAAGAACGAGAACGTTGTTAGGAAGCAATGGACTTTCAACTCACTCCAGCCACACGAGAAAACAATACGAGCGCCAAGAACACGGTTGCATTCCAGTTCCAACCCGACTCGACTCGACTCGACTCACCTACCGTCCGACCACCGGACTACGACCAAGTGCAAGACTGGATTGCGATGTACCGATTCGTTGTCGTCTGGCAACAGGAGATGAGAAGGAATCAMGTATTCGGAAGGCAATCTTGAATCCTTGAAGAAACCCAATTCTTTGCCGTTCCAGTATACGAAACACGCCGACTCGATTCCGTGGAGCACGATGCTAAATTGATCGTCCTCGTTCAGTTCGGCCTGCCAATCGGRGGGAAGCGGAACGGACAATCTGTAGCATCCAGTCGGATTTCGACGCGGAACAATGGGTGGCTGGCACGGAAATGGATATTTCTGGTTGGTATAGATCGGAACATCATCAAACCCCTGCAGCATCCAATTTCCCGGAACGCGAATCGGGGACCAATCCCCCGGGCGTTTGTCGGTGGTCTTGCTCGTTCTCGTGTCTCTGCCCACGCGTGCCASTGCTTCTTCGACGGTTGGCAGCAGTTGAAATTCCCAATCCATGTCGTCCAACAAGAGAACGTTGGGAGTCAATGGCGACGACGACGACAAAAGCTCCGGCGACGAATCCGAATGGGAAGCTTCTTCGTTTTGGGTATGATTCGCCGTACCGGACACAKGCASTTCCGGTTCGGTAGCAACCATGGGTCCCGTTGTGCTCCGACGGGACRCCATTTGCGGAAGACACGCAGCTCGCCGGGCCTGCAGAGTGGATTCGAAAAAGCGCAGGGGCACGTGCATTTCCACCCGGTTCGTTGCGGGAACCCTCGGATCCATCCACGGCTTCGCAGACGCGTAGAGCGTGGAGTTGTAATACCACACCACCCAGAAAGCAGCCAGTGCCCCGATCGAAGACAGGAAAAGAATCGACGACGGATCGAAATTCGKTGGCGTTGCGTCGGCGGCGAGATCGCTCCAGCAGCGCCAGAACACACACACCAAACCGATCAGGACGACCGCAAATTTCACACGATGCGTTGCCATGTGCGTGGGWAGCAACCAGCACAAGAGCTCGTTGGCAATCAAATCGTGCCCCGTGCCAACGATTCCATCGTGGTGGCGACTGGGAAACCGGGATCGCTTCTTTTTGTCGATCGGAGTTCCGCCATCACGGTTATTGTTATTGTCGCAAGTGGCATCGTCCGCACTGGCGATAGGCTTTCTTGCATCCGGCATCGTTCACCGGCACGTCTATGGTAGAACAGCGACAAGTGCAGTGCAGTTGATTGAACGAGATACTGTAAATGATCGTTTGGGACAAMACACTTCGGACTTCTCACAGATTCTCACAGGCACACGGCTTTTTCCGAGATCTTTCAGGATACGCGTCGATTTTCGTCCTCGAAGTAATGACATTGCCCCCAACGCCCCCAAAAGAATCGTACCCACCATATGTTGGAAACGTATGGTAGTATCTTACCGTCCTGTACGTTCCAAGAACGTAAACTTTTACGATGGTGTACATTAGTACGTTTGGGAGTACAGTACAAACCCTACGTACGACGATCGAATAAATTACCCTAACCGAATAAAACCAAACATTCGAAGAAAGCCGAACGACGATCATTATTCGTACCAGCTGACAAAGGGAAAGCCGACACCAGTGCCCTGAGGGACAGTAAAAAACGTACAACACTACTGATACGACAAATAGCCATGGCAAACGACGGAAAAGGTCCGGGCGAGAGAAAGCGATCTCCYCATCTGCTGTCCTCGGTCGCGAGATCGAATTCATCCTCGACACGGGTGGCATCAGGGGGATCGACATCGCCATCGACATCGCCATCGACAACCACTCTGTACCACCCGTCGATTTTCCGATACACGTGCACRGGAAAACTCGCCCTAGATTCTCGAAACGGTGGCCAGAGCAAGGCTTCCGCTGGTGTGTGCCACGGGATCCAATCCAAGCTGGAGCACATCGATCACTGGAGGCTTTCCACGAGGGAAGAAGCCATCAAGCAATTCGAGTACAAGAGTGCCATGGACTACAGCAGCGGCGCGCCGGAAGACGATTACTACAACTCGGGTGGCGACCAGGCGGGTGCCTCGTCGGCTCATGCCGAGCAGGCCGTGTACCTCTCCAATGTACTGCTCTATCCACCGCCTCCGCCGTCGAGTGGCAGCGGGACGGACGACGACGAGGCGGAGGACGGGAAGGACGGCCGGTCCAAAAGRATAGAARCAATGACAATGACCTCTAGAAAAAACTCGGATGGTTCCACAACCATACGACCGAAAGAAGACAAGATTGACTGCTACGGGTCGACAGAGGTAGATCTCTTGGTGCTGCGACCACAGAACGCCAAGGACGAAAGCATCGCGGGGGTTGCTTCCTTCTGTGCACCCGGGATGACGSTTCGCGACGTGGCTATATCGCCTACCAACATCGGAATCGGTTCCGAAACGGGAGGGCGGGAGCGAACGACGACGATTCGGCTGGGGATACTGGAAATCGTTTACGCTTCGGTTTTGGAGGGACTGGAGGAGGACGAACCCGGCAACAAGGACGACGACAAGAACCAGGGGCCGAACACCGCGAATGCCGACCCCGACCAAAAATCCGGCCCAGGGGTGGGGGAGCCTTTGTCAAAGGGATGGCTTTTCTCGGGAGCACCGGAGCGGTTCGTGTCTTCGGGGGAGAAGATCCTGAAACACATGMGCATCAACGGAAAACTCTTGTACAATTCCGTTCAGGACGACTTTCCCACGCGGACCTACGAGGCAAGCAAGCGCGTCACGAACGAATTCCACAAAACGTGGGACCGGACGACCGGGTTGATGAAAAAAGTAGCTTCCTTTGCTCTCTTTGGAGAGGATTGGGACGACGACGAYAATGACGAATAACGTTGCACCGAGCGCTACGGCGCGGATGCTACTTGTGCTTTCGKGGCGGCCGTCGCTCTCGAGTCGCAACTGAGATGGAAATCCCATCGGGTTTTCATTGGAAACAGATTGTCTTGCTGCTTTGTTTTCCATCTCCCTTTGAAAGAACAGCCGGCGTGACAGCCTCCAGCAATTCGGGATGCAAGCAACGGACGCCCTAGTCGAATCCAGAAAGGACATACAGAGTCAGAAGTTCGAGATCTTGTGCAGATGAAAGAGGAAACAAGTGATCCAAAGTACTTGTAGACTTTTTGGACCAAATCGAGGGCATTYACTWTTGTTCTTTGCTATATTTTGTGATCCGGAACGCTATACCATGCTCTTGTCTACATTGTTAATGATATAGAATTTGGGCTTATTCAATATAGTATGCAAACTTATTYGAATATATATTGTACATTGATGGCGACCATATTCAGAAGTAGTCTAGATTTGCCGTTCCCGTAATAGCCAAGGGTGTTGTAAAACCTGAGCGATCGACATTCGGTCCGTAGGCAATGGATTCAGCATAGCGACTATTAGGTCCCTCGACTCCCTCGATGTCGTCGCGGGGAAAAACCAGTGWGGTCCCAAATAGTGGCGTTCGTCGTAGTCAYTTATGTATGGACTGAGAGCAGCGTTGCCATTGGATCTTCGGCTGTCGCCGGAATTCCGAACTTCGTCGTACCATTTCTTATACGATTGGAACCGAGGGCATCGCAGCAAATCTTCACCAAAAGGAAGCGATCGGAACAGCATAGCATATAGGATGACACCGGCACTCCAAACATCTGCCTTGCTTCCATCGTACCCTTTGCCTTTCTTCTTTCCACCACCTTCGTCGGTKTGCGCAATAATTTCGGGTGCCACATAATGGGGAGATCCAACTACAGAGGTCATTCGYCGCAGTGGGGTTGCATTGTCCACTGCATCGCCACCGGGAATACACAACACGGTTTCCATTGCACCGCACGTTAAAAAGGAGAGAGCGCTCACTCCAGACGCAATCACTTTATCCATAGAACCCTTCATGGAGTTCGTAGATTGACTGCTCGGACTTAGGTTGTTGTCAGCTTGACTCCCAAAATATCCATCACCGTCGGCACTGTTTTGTGACAAGGGAGATCCTATCGATTCAACCATGTTGTCGTTCTCCATTTGAAGCCCTARTACTCCGAGGTTGTTCCCTGTGGGTCCAAACACAGCAGACAAACCAAAGTCTGCAATTTTCAATATACGAGAACCATCTCCAGTGTTGTGGACGAGCAGATTTTCTGGTTTTAGGTCTCTGTGAGCAATCCCACTRAGATGACAATAGTTGATACCACTAGAAAGTTCATAAAAGAACTTTCGCATCATTTGCTCCGATTTTTCAATGTCTTCCGAGCTGCGACTTCCCTTCCCGGCACTGTTGCTAATTAGATCGAAGAGTTCGCCGCCTTTCACAAGCTCAAGGACCAGAAACATTGTTGACTTTGAGTCCTGAATGTACTCTAACACTTCAAACAGGTGCAGTACRTTTTTATGCCGGCCGATGAGCATCATATTTCGAATTTCTTTCGTGGCAGCACGCCGTTGTCTCAACCAACGWAGGTATTTTGAAGGAACTGCAGGAATAGCAATGAAGGCGTTCAACTCTTTGCAATTGACGGTTTTTCGCTCGGAAAATGCAGCACGGACCAAACCACTGCGGTACCATTATTAAAAAAAAACAATTGCATTCGGAGAAAGATTTGAGAGATCTGTTGCGTCATTGCCCACAAAATGCTGTGGTTGAAGATCAAAGCGAAAACGGAAAACTTACGTTCTGGCTTTGCCAAACACCACGGGAGGTAAGCCTCTGTCACCATCGCTCGATGTATTTGTAGTAATTGACGCCGTGCGCTCTATCTTGTCAGTTTTGACGCGGCCGGAGACATCGTCAAATGTCGGGAAAGCGGGAGGAGGATACCCAGCGTTAATTCGTTCGATAGCGGTCATCATGTCATCAAATTCAATGTCCGTAGCATTGAAAGGAATATGCCCCCAAATCTCAATGCACCTTGTCAACGTGAGTTCTCTGAGATTTCCATTTTTTGGGTCAATGTAAGCAGCAATCAAGCTAAGTCGCAATCCCTTCTTTGCGGATCCCCGATCGATCTGCAATCCTTTCGGCACCGTAGAATTCTTGTCCTTACCGTTATAYCGCTGCAGTGTGATCAGGTTTCGACTGTTCGGGTTCACAAGCCACCAAACATGCTTTTCCTCCATTGGTTTCTCTCCTTTTTGRACACCCGCATCCATTGGTTGGCCTTGTCTCACCACGACACAATTCTTTAGTGCATCCGCCTGCAAAATGCGATAGCCTACGGGGTTCAGAATCTTGATGGCAACAGACTCGTCGGAAAGACCATGCTGCAGCGGTTTTCCGCTGTTGGCGCGCAATCGTGTAGGAACCGCGGCAGCCTTGGTGTAATGCTTCGATCGAGATGGTGCGTCTTGTGCATCAAGCATYACCCCGCCGGTTTCGTCGTAGCTCACCGTWGCCTCGATAGCGACGGCGTCCTCTTCCGYTTCCAACAACATAGGTGTATCGGATGACTGTTCTTTGCTTTTGTYGGATGGTTTCACGATTTCATCGGATTYGTCGATAACCTGATCGAYTCTACCACATGCGCTTGTCCCGCAGAAAAATGCACTTGCTCCGAATCCATCACTGTTCGGAGTGGTGCTGACATCCCGGTTTTTCTGGTCCACAGTCTTGCTCGGACGGTGTTTCTGCGGYGAAATGCCCGTCCTCACCGGGTATTCTTCCTTAGGGCGCAATCGATGCCCCTCGTAGACGACCCCTGCCACTCCACCACCCAAATAATTTCCTATCTCATACGTTGGCTTATTATCGACCACGATAACTTGTCCATCGTAGGTATCCACGCGCCGGCAAAAACCATCGCGCTCTTTGATTTGTTGTTTTTGGTATATGCGATCACGGTTTCTCCTCTCCGCATCGACTTCGTTCCACTCGTGTGATTCTTTCTTCTCCTCCCCTTGCAGATTCGACTACGTTTCATAGTATTGAATTAAACGTTGAACGGCATGCAGGTTGTCGTTAGGASAGTCGAATATGGACAAAGGGCAGAATACACAACGGCAATCAATCATCATAATGCTACGCACGACGATCGGCTCCGAATATTGGAAAGAAAYAMGAAACGTCAATGCGCGAGCTTGCGATGTGTTTGGTGCCATGCGGTGCGCTAGCTACTRTTTGTACGGTACCTACCTCGATCGTTTCAAACGAGCCGGCACTATRAGCAGGAGAGCTGGGCGTCGCAGTACGGTCGCCTTCGCCCACCGCCATCGATTCGTTGTTTATGGCGTCGCTCTCGTCTCGATTMACTWGTTCCGAAGCTGCAGAACCACTTGTTGGCGTCTTTCGGAACGAGCTCTTCAGCTTGCGCATGAGTCTGCTGTTGCGCTTGCCGCCCCTTTTAGGCGTGCCGTGTTTGTGATYRCTMTCCCCCTCCAACGAATCSTCGTCCTTCGTGGATCTTAAAGGAATGGGGGCACCGGGGGGCGTCATGGGCGGAAGCTGCGTCTTGCTGCCCCGGCGTCCTAGTCTCTTCCAAAGCGGCGTGCGCTGTGCCTGAGAACTTCCCGTKGCGATGGTCTCCTTCGGGGTTTTGRGATCCGTCATGGTCTAGTTTGTCTCTCTTAAMGCRTGTGTTGCTGTGTGATAGATTGCGACRGGACCGGTGCGGTGCTCACGATTCTTGGAATWAGGCGTCACCCTTCCRAGATTTTCGAACGCCGAAGTGTTCGTTCSCAAATTTGTGTTCTGTATTCCAGATCCCAAAACACGCCCGGACGASAAAGCAACGACTTCCGYGATTCCAATGCTTTCGTCACTGGATGTATTGTGTTGTAGCCAACAATGAATTTTCCAACGGGCTACGACTTGTTTCTTGCCTTCCCAAACAACTTGTCAAAACTTTGGCAGAGATCGATGGTATCGTATTAGACTCTTGCAGTATTGCTCAAATACGGTGGGGGAGAATCCAAAGTGGCGGGTMGGGTATGCATGGGCACGAAGGACAAGCTGGTGAACGCAAATAATCGGAAGGCGCGAATAATATTCAGATGAAGATGACTACGTATTATCCCATCGTACTTGTTCAGCAAGGGAATACGGGTTGCCGTACATGCAGTACAAATTCATKCGTAAAACATACCCGTACAGCGTGTGGCAGTCGATTAGATTTTTTCATTTTCTCCCATGCTTACTTCGCAATGTAACCGTTTCAATYTCCCCATTGGTTCTTTGTCTACCATGAAACGTGATTCATAACGTCAAGTCCAAGCTGGCGCAAGCGCACATTGATTTCTTCATAGACGAATATATATAATTAAAAGACTAAGTCTGTACTAATGGTCGAAATTCAAGGAGGCATGCAAGAAGGCATTGTCTGTGTGTCTCAGGGACCAATACGCGTACGAGCAATTCTTACTGGAGCGCGACAGGGCTTCGTACTGTACTACCGGTACGTACTACGACGCGGTGGAGAGAACTCCTCGTAGCCAGGGCCTGTACGAAATCTCGTACAGCCTACAGAGAGAGACCGAGAGACCGCACGGTCCATCACAGAGAGTCACTTGTGACAAGCTGGTCGCTCGACCTCGTATCAGCCTCAAGACAACACAATACAAGGCCATWGGCAAAGGTGAGTAAAATACTGCAAACGTAGGATCAGAGAGAGATTGGTTTCTTTCCAGCAACCATCAGAATGTAGAGAATAAAACGCTAGGAAGAGGCAACACGGATGGTTTATTACCGAAGCGATCAGTGCTCTCGGACAAGTCCCCTGTATCCATTCTGTCCAAGCATTGCGMTGCGGCTATTCCGATCTGCGTAGTATTTCCGTAGAAAAAGTACTACAGAATATCAAGAATTGGAATAATTCGCCAAATTTGGATTCGTTGTGRGCCTCTCTCATCTTGTTTCTTGTTGCCTTTGATGACTGATTGCGATGCTATTCAAATCATAAAAACTTTCCAAACCCTTTTACGGCAACAATGACGACAGAATAACCGAACGGCTCGACACACAATACGCAATATATAAAAATGTCCCTAAAGCGAATTAATAAAGGTAAGTCATCGACTCCAAATAAATACTTTCTCCTGCACGAAGGACCAGTCGATAACGGCARTGGTATGAGACAATGACGTGAATCTGACRTATTTTTCGCTATCCCTGTATTTATACCAGAACTTGTCGATTTGGGCAAAGACCCACCGGCCAACTGTTCCGCAGGGCCTGTTGGAGATGATATGTTCCATTGGCAAGCAACAATCATGGGACCAGATGACTCCCCATATGCCGGAGGAGTCTTCTTTCTCGATATCCACTTTCCTGCGGACTACCCATTCAAGCCTCCAAAGGTCCACTTTACTACCCGTATCTATCACTGTAACATCAACTCAAATGGAGGCATCTGCTTGGACATTTTGAAGGATCAGTGGAGTCCTGCTTTGACCATCAGCAAGGTTCTCCTCTCGATCTGCAGTCTTCTCACCGACCCAAACCCTGATGATCCCTTGGTTCCAGATATCGCTCAACTGCTCAAGACAGACAGAGCAAGACACGATAGTACGGCCCGAGAATGGACTTCGAAATACGCGATGTAGTCAAAAGTAACAAAGCATAGTGTGGCGTACGTCACATCATCCTAGCATACAGCATGGAACACAAACAGCACGTAATACTGCATTGATTGATTGATTTTGAAATAAAACTAGATTTTCAGAAGGAACAAAGAAAGCGACTGGATCGATTATTGTTCGTCTGAAAGTTCCCCTCGGGAGAGCAAGGCTCAATCGACTGTGACTTTTTGGTGTGCGGTGATGTTGTTGCTGCTGTTTTTGTCGTCTGTTTGAAGTCATCCTTGATTGAACTTTCTGCGCAGTCCCTTTCAAAAGAACGAGGACAAGCTGTTTTCGAAATCCCAATTTGTTTTATGCGCATCATAACCTTCTTAACGCGGGTTGATCGCATCGAGTTCTAATTTCCTGTGTGGAACGTAGCACAATTGTATGGCCAGTCGAAAGTTTGCGCATCTAATCCGTGYAAGGCAGGCTTKGGTGTCTGACAGGCATGACCACTAATGAATCTGTCTGACTGACTCGTTTGAARTGGTTTGGCGCAACTGCTTTCGTCCCGTGACATGCGCTTGAGGGGATGAGAATAGTATTTTACYACGAAAACAACCTTCATTAGCTTTCGGTTCCGTCAAAAGAATTGGCCTCGACCACTACGATAGAGWTRTTCTTAAAAATTCAAATACTGAATTGCAACGATTTGATTATAGTGGATATATTTGAAAAAGCTTTGGTTACTTCGGCGACCAGATGTGACTAACCGAATTCTGTTTCCCAAAATATGATCTGCTGCTCCCTATTCCTTCGCTTGTATCAAGGAGTCTATCAAAAGAGGATGCAAGCGATAACYGCAAGAYAACTGTTCTCGACAAATGAAACTCTTGCCTTTGGCTTCGTATCGCAAAAAGGACCCTTCCACCTGTATTTRAAAAAATATTTTGTTCTCTTTCGTTTCTCCCTTCGTCTCTTGCAGGAACATTTTTKCCGTRGCTCTTTTCTCTAGATTAGATTCCGAGTTGACCGTAACCGGGAATGCGCTCGATCTTGGCAAAGTCCCACTCCTTGTTGCAAAGAGGACAAACACTACGCGTCTTCAGCCATCGCTGGATRCAATCGAGATGGAAGACATGGCCGCAGTTTCCAAAGGCAATGGACAGTCCGTTATCGTTCGTCGGAGACGGGTTCGCCTGGTACTCGATAGAGGGCTCATTGAGTGAGTTTCTGCAGATGGCGCACTGTTGTCGAYGTCGTAGTTGTCGTGTTTGTCGTGCGATRCGTATTTTTGGTTCGGACGAAAAAGAAAACAGAGTTGGAATCCATCAATCCGTGATCAGGTTGCAATGATAATTATCACACCAAAGCCTCTACTAARAGAGGATCACGTCGTACRGYTTCTTTGGATGTTKTRTATTTTCACTTACCGTATCAGCGCAGATATCCCATGACCACATTGCTACCGCATTCCATTTCTTGATCTCGAATCGAGGAGCAGCTCCCGGTGCAGCCTTTGCTGCTGGTTTTGCCTGAAATATGTATGCGTGGTGAGTGTTTGACATTRCATTTCCAATCAAGARTTATTACGGCGMAGAGGAACAACGGGTGAGTAAAATAGCTTAGAAACGCACACGAGATTGGACAGTCGCTCGCAACCTTGGGTGGATTGCCAGTGTTTTGATCAGTCATTCCTTTGATCGCAATCACGAACGGACAACGCTTACTGGTGCTGGGTCAGCCGCCGCGTCTTCCATGGGAACGTCAGCACTTGCACTTGCTTCCTCGGCCATTATTTCTGTTGCGATGTTTACAATTTAATATACGAAGAAGGCCCAGGTAGTTCTGGTCGAAGTCGATGCGAATTCAATTTCTAGTGGCTCCTTTTCAGTCGATCTTGTTTGTGTGTACCTTGCACGTAGCTTCCCTATCGGTCCTTACACAGCAAACGGCGTCAAAAAAATATCCGCCAAATTATTTTGCGCTGTGAGTGTGATGTTGTAAAAGTTGCCCCCGCCCGATCACGAGTAGCTAGTGAATAACCTCAGTTTTTTCCTAGTACTGTAGTACGTACATGAGAGAGGGACATGACAGAAGGGTACGGTACTCGTACGGTAGAAGCGCAGCGCAACTACGTACCATATCGTACTCGTATGTACTGTATGGTATGAGAGTATGAGCGTATGAGCGTATGCTATGAGCGTACGGCAAAATATGACGCTAAATAGAAAAACTTACGGGTTACTGAACTCTACGACCASTACGATAGACTACCGTACAGAATGTACGGAACAATATTCTAGAGGTCGCGCGCCTTTTCTTGGAAGTGTTGTAACCTGCAAAATGTACGTATGCTCTTTAGTATCACATGAAGGGATGTTTACAATAAAGAGTGAGKTTGAGCTTATTGCTCACTCACTATCTACTCGTGATTTACGTGTTACTGGCTCACAGTCGTGCAAGCGCTGAGAAGAGCTTTGGAATAGTACTTGGTACGTGTGAACTGAACAATTTCGCACGGTACTCGTAGCTGTCGAACATTTTCAAACTATGATTTTTTATTTTTTMTTGTCCATCTCTATCCGAGAACTCCGTAGGATATGATGCATTTCACCATTACTGAAGTGACCTCGTGAGCCGATTTCGAGCCAACCCCAACCCGCTCGCGGCGTTGATGTAAACTCAGATGAACACCGGAACGATACTATCAACTATAGATACATTGTTAGTGTGTGAGAGCGACGCCGAAGGCAATCGTGACGGAAACAGCAAGCAAACATTGCTCCCCAGCCAAGCGACTGAATATGAGTACGAAAACGAGCGATTCCTTGTTGCATGGGTTCTACTGACTAGGTTKCCCCAGGAGGATCTTGATGTAGCATGGGGAAAACACTCTGTGACGCTATCGAATTTTGCAGCAGGTCTGTTGGTCGACGCTGACACCRACRATGCCGCTGCTACGKATGTTCAAACAGGGCATGTTGCCGAAACCGACAGATGTTCCGCATCAAGCGGCGGCGRCAACGACAACAACAAYRGAGGCAATAKTTCTCTAGACACATGCTACATCCGATTGGTGACGCAAGTTACTGCGAGACTAACGACATCTCCGCCGGAAAATCTGAAGCGAATCATTTACACAGCTTGGAAACGYGCGCAGTCTACGGTTGCAGCAGCAAGCCCTGGTATCCTTAAATTGAATGTTGATGTTTTTAATGCGTTTCTTTCTTGGATTCATCACGACGATGACTTCMTTTCCTCGGATGCATTGGCGTTGACAGATATCTGGAAAGTGTACGCAAGAGCGCGCACACCATCGTCGAAGTCGTCGTCAGAGCAGAAAGAACCCAATGTCATTAGTAGTGTATCTACGGTGGAGCAAACCCAGTCGACTAACTGCCACGATGCGGCGGCAATGATATCTGTTCTCAAATCCGTATTAGATTCGACCGGYGGTACCGATCACGAAAGCAACAACGCTGATGAAATGGGTGCAGGCGATGATTTTTACACGGTTGGGAACCTAGAGAGACTTGTCCTTGGAATTTTTGAGTTGCGAGATTCCAAAAGAATGCCCGAAGAATTAATATGCGMTGTTTTGCGCTGGATTGCTGAAGAAGATGGTGAGGTTGGATTCTCGCGGGACCTAGTTATGATTTGGCACGGATGGCTAATGAAAAACATCGAGACAATTCTTTCCAAGAAAARGAAGAACAATGCCAMACTTCTYAGCGACCCAAAGACGATGGATGCCGTAMACACGATTGTAATGGCGCATGTTGTCTCTCCGGATGAAGGAGCCCTGCGACCGATGGCGTGGCAATGTATAGCTCGAATTGCAAGGGCGTATGGATGGAGCTGGGGSAAAGCGACGTCAAGGAGTGCCCMGATATGTACCTGGTGTCGGTTGGCGTGCGGAGAGTGGAAGATTCAATTAGAAGAAGCAGGAGATCTGACCGCGGCAWCACCAGATAGGAAATCGATTTTAGAYGGTTGTGCAAGTTTGATGACAAGTGTTRTTCAATATCTTGTTGGCTTTGATGAACGACCTGATAAAAGAATGCCGTTGGACCCCGATGGGCTCTTGCATTTACAAGAATCACTGGAAGAAACGATATCGATTACCTCTACTTTCTTGAATAACTCTTTGGACAATTGCGATCATACGAGTTATTCTATGATTATAAATGTGTGGTCGCAGCTGTTCTCTGAAGTTGACCTATTGATGTTGGGAGGCGCTGAAAATGTGATTGGTTGTTTGCCAAAGTTGCTKTCGGTATCAAATGAAGAGGGTCTACTGAACGCATTGGTACATTTGATCACCACCGCGCAAGCAGAAAACAAGATCCTGGAACTTGTGGGAGATCTCGACAGCGGACCCTTTGTGGATTCTATCGTGATCTACATGAAACGCTTTTGGAAGACAGCTGCCAACGGAGGCTGGCTGACACAGAACGACGCCCACGAGCACATCCAGTGGGCTTGCATCGCTATCGATATCTTGGTAGAGAAAAGTCCCCCAAATAGTGTTCGTCGATACACAGATCCCATGCTACCCGCAATGGAATTTCTTATTGAGTATTCAGAAACCGCTTCGCCAATGCAAAGGGATGGCGAACTTTTACCAAGTCTTCGACTTTTGGTGGATTCGTATGTGGATGCAATTGGAAAATGTCATGAAGCTAGTTCAACGATCAAGGAGTCCCATATCGTTTCTCGTGCGATTGATATACTGGAGAAATAGTAGAGGCATATGAAGGATGATGCAAGTTAACCAAAGAAAGCAGAACAGAGTCTGTGTACATGGGACATTCGTACGCGACTTCTTGAGTGAGTCTGCCACTATTTCCACTACCAGCTTTCAGCAATGCAATTMAACTTTGATATTTGYCATGCTATGTTTGGTAAAGCRCTTTTCTTACTACATCACTTTGAAGCTCCTTTAATTAAATTTCTGCACAAATATTTCGCAACTTAGCATCATAGCCGCATGAGAAGCGTGCGGCGGTAGGACTAAACCACTACTTCTACTACTATATTTTAGATATCCCCATGGTACTCTTCCTGATACCGATACGAACCTCATTCGAAGAAATCATTTTCTAATCTTCAAGAAATTTATTCTAGATTTAACTATCAAAGCTTTCTGCCATGGCTGTGAGACATTATATTTCGTCGGCACTCTGAGCCGAGGTCGGACTTGAGGGGTGACAGAGACCGGTCCGCGTACGGACCAACAAAAAAGTTATGAAACGGAATACAGGAAGGACGCCCCCGGAGGTAATGGTATCTTCGCCAATTTTCGGATTTTGATTGCGCTTTTCCGTACCCTTGGTAGCGCACCACAGCGGAACCATCATCTCTGCACGGTTTGTTTCTGTGCCCGTTCGCGTACGGACAAGACGACACGGATACAGGAAGGACGTCTCGAGCACAATTGCTTCACTTCACACCGAGTTATTGCGGATGTCCACTCATTAGTTCYAAATGGATAGAATTGTCGAAATATTATTTTAAGTGTTCTCTTTTGATTTTGTAAGACGCACGGTAGGACCAAGTACTAGATGCCAATCAGACTCGTCGGTCCCTGGTTCTGTGCACGTTCCCCGGATATGTAGCGTCAGCCTGTCACCTGTCACCTCGTATCTCTTGATGCGTGCGTATCAACCAAGACATCACTTCTCTCTCAACGGCATAGATTGTAGACAGAAAAACATTCTACCCRCACAATCATAAACATAATTCGAAGTAAACAATCACCATGAAATTCATTGCTACCATCGCCGCATCCCTCCTTGTCGCCACCCAAGGCTTCATCGCTGCCCCTACTGCTTCGATGACAACTTCTTTGCGAATGAGCGACGACGACCAAACCGCAACCGGAGTCACCGGAAAAGTTAAGTTCTTCAGCGACAAGGGATTTGGTTTCATYGCCCCTGACAATGGCGGCGACGATGTTTTCGTTCACTTCTCTGCTATCAACAAGGATGGATTCAAGAGTCTAAATGACGAGGAAACCGTCACATTCGACATCGAATACGATGACGAGAGGGGAAAATACCGAGCGKCCAACGTAAACGGAAATGGAGACGGCATCCAAAAGGAAAGGTGGTAAACAACTGAGTCTGTCTCACAACGGACAAGACTGGAGCCATGTTCTTCTCACGTGGATCCGTGATTCTGRGTGAATTCCATGATTAGATTATTACCATCAATCCTGTAAAAGGGTCCATCGGGAACATTCAATTGTTTTGCCATTCAGAACGTTAGCGAGGAATACAGAGCCAGCTGAAACGTTGCGTAAATGAAATTCATCATCAAGAATCCTGGAAAATGGCACCTATAATACAAGGATTCAAAGTTCCTCCAGTTAATTCACTTTGTATTTCCAATTAACATTTCTGTTTACAAAGTATCAAAAGCAAAATGCTGGGCAACTCCTGCTAAATTGTGTAGTCTGTAAGTCAAATAGACTAGGCCAAACTGAAGATATGGTAGYATTGTTAGTTTTGTTCCGAGCCTGTGGTGAAAGAAACTGTTTCTTCTCTTCTCAAGATGACACAGTCCCCGCCTTTTTTGTACTTCATCCTCTTCTTCTTCATGATGTAAAAATTGGAGATACTACTAGTAACAGAGAGTACTGCTAGTAGTACTATGTTGTTTTGTGTCTAGACATTGATTTTACTAGCACTACTACTACTACTAGAAGTAGTACTGCTATGGCGTTTCTCATCTGAGTTATCTTGTTCATAACTACAGCAGGATTCTCCGYATGCATCCCACTTACATTAATTACAGTATACTTTGCATTGTATTTCATTTATCTTCTTGTTACAGTATTATTTGTCCTCCTATGATATCGCATTGTTGTTGCTCTATCTCAAGGGTGTACTACACAAAAATGCATTGCTCTGTCATCCCAAGGGCACTATACCAAAAAAAACACCAATACAATTTAACATGGTGATTTGTGTCTTCCTCCAGCAGCAAAGTTTGGTGTTTGCTCCAGTTCCTCATTATTTCAATACTAATCAAGTGTATCATGAATGGTGAGCAGGTGAATCTATTGTCACCATAGTATGTATTGATTTGCTGTTTTTGTTGTGAATTTCAATTTGCCAATTCTTGAGACGAGCCAATTTACAGAGACCCACCATCAACCATGGGATTCACACACACACACACACACACACACACACACACACACACACACACACACACACACACACATACACACACACACACACACACACAAGTTCCTTTTG
>CAACVS010000079.1:64838-113476 GCA_900660405.1 Pseudo-nitzschia multistriata
GTTGATCACTGCAATCCTGATTCTTCCATCACCACCAGGCACAAAGGCTAACACCACACCACTATTAGTACTACTAACAACAAAGGTGTTCTCCTTCTTCGTCCAGGCATTGTAGAATTTTTCTCTTCGTTGTTTCTACCACCACTCTTGGGATGCTTGAATAACATTCTTGAGTCCATCAGCTGCWGCCCAAATGTGTTGATCTCCAAGCATTGGATACTTGTTTCTTCCAATACTAGTAGTAGCAGGAGCATGCTGGTGAAGAATGTACTAATCATCCACCAGCACTTCTTCTTTCTTACTATTTGGAACACGACTGACCATGGTGAGTGGATGTTTGTGGAGGACAACAACAAGAACAACAAGTAAGAAGCACTCTCCTGGAAATTTGTTCCACTTGTACATCACTGTGGATGTCAAGTCAAAGGTCATGGCCATTGATCTTGCAACAGATCCTCTTGTCCTGAACCAATGACTAGTACTAGTACTAGGTAGTAGTAGTAGTACTAGTATAAACGGGAATGGCCCTGGCCCGTGAACCATGAACTCCACAAAGCATTGCTAAAAAAGCAACACGCACAAAGAAGTGAATTTCTCTTCTCACGCAAAGCGGTTTCAAAGTGTTTGAAGCGAGTCCATGTTGGCTGCTGCAGCATCGGAAAGGCAATCTCCCAATAGTTTGATAACGGATCGCCTTTTCAGTGGCAGTTGAATCTACGACCCSACGTATGATGCTTCCTATTCAGTACTACTTCAATGATGAAATTTTTGACAATGAATCGGCATACGAACACATCTTCAAAATTCCAGGTCTTGGATCATTCGGAATCATCAATTTGAGCATTTCATTTTGGATCCACAGCTTTGTATTCCTTTCTCTTCAGTCAGTTGCCAATTTATGCGTGGCTGCTTTTGTTTACAAATTCATCCTCGTTGTCAGGCCGGCGACGTCACTACAAACCACCAAGACTTCATTTCATCGTTCCTATCTAATCGGTTATGGCTTGGTGTGCCCAACATTGCTGCTCGCCCCTTTATATATTGTTACTCATTGCGTACACCTSAACAATGTCACCTTGATGGTATGCCTTTGTGGAGCATYTCCCAATTTACTACTGCTACGAGTTGTTGAAGCGATCCACGGGTTTGTTCCGTCGGCCTTTCTGCTCGTTGACGACGACGCCACAGCAGATACAAGTATTCATGRGAACGGAAAAGAAGTTGTTAGGCCAGGATTGCAGAAAGGATCAAAGAATGGATTGGCAAGATTTCTTCTGTACTACGCCGCAACACTGCAGGTTAAGATCGACGAGAGAACCAATCAACCAGTTCCCTTCACACGACAAATCATGATCTCAAAATTAATGGGGTTCTTCTCAACCTTTTTGCAAACAAGCATTATGTACAGTCTATTGCAATCCTTTGATTACGCTTTAGCTCCGTCTCGRCRTCCGATCCAGAGTTTTGTGGATCTTTATTACTGGGGAAATATTTTGAATGCCGTTGCAATGGCCGCGTTGACATCCCTTTTGTTGGAGGGCGGGGCCTCGGGTCTTGGATTAATCACATCGTTTTGCTCGGGCCTTACCATGGAAGATTTTTCTCTGTCTCCCATGACGCAATCTTCAAGTCCGTCCGATTTCTGGGGGAATCGATGGGACCGACCTGTGGCATCCGCYTTGCGGCGTGGAGCCTATCGTCCCTTGTTGCAAGCTGGATACTCACGAAAATTTGCCGCCATAACAACATTTTTGATCAGTGGGTTCATCCATGAGTACATACTGCTTCTAATGGCGCAACGAAAAAGGACGCCCAACGATAGCRGACAGGCGTTGCACCCRGAAGAAGATGGATCTTACCAACCAGAATTCGGAAATCATTTTCTCTTTTTTGCGTGGAATGGGATCGTCTTATGTTTGGAACGTTTGTTCATKAGCACAGAAAAGGGGCGAGCTTTCTCAATRTGGATGCAATCGAATGTGCCGAAACCAATTCGCACGGCTCTGGTATTACTGACAGTGCTRCCAATCGCACACCTCTTTACAGATGAATACGTGAAAGGCCGGTTTTACGACRACGCCGCTCACGCGTTTCCGAGGATAATATATTTAGGACAACCAGATTCRTAGAAATCTAATACYTCCTGTCCCTAAACTATGCCAAACATCGAAGCGATCAAAATWGGAGAAGCTAAGTTTGCTTTTAGATACTATTAATGCATCGTGTYTGGTGTTTTCAATAAAATTCTCTATCATTCGTTCTACACTGATTCCCTATGGAGCAACAGCTGCTACAACCACATCTTTCGTGTTTCAATGCTCTCATAACTCTTTATCTTGCTTCAATATCTTTTGTACGTATGGATTTTTATCGTGTCTGTAATTGATCCAATCGAGTTTCGACCGTGATTTCAAATGGGTGACCCGCAAGACTTGATCGTTCATGTTCAAGATATTTTCTACTTTTTTCAGTGTTGCCGGATTTGCGTCGTAATATACACTTATAAAGCGCCCCTGCTCGTAATACCGTTGTTGCGTCAAATAATCAGGGTATTTTGCCTTGAAGCGATGGGGGAAAGTTCGCAATCCATGGTTTTGAATGCTCCGAATKATCCCGCCATTTTCTACAACCTTCAAGGAGACTTCTTTCATCAACGCTGTCAATGCCTTGAAGTCTATCGCATAAAATTAGRAACAGCGCGTCAAGAAAATTAGCATAAATACAGACATCAATATAAATCATCAACAGTATTCGAAATACCAGTGGCGCAGTGATGTCGAAACAGTCACCGAAGGAAGGAAGGAAGAACATGAGAGTTTCGAAGATAGAACAGTAACGAAAGCATCAGAATAGGAATATGCCACAATGTACAGGCGATTCATAACACTCGTCGGGTGTGAACGAATGAACAGTAACGAAGGCATCATAATAGGAWTGTGCAGAAATTTACGGGCGATTCGTAACCATCGTCGGTTGTAATCGAATGCATTATTTCGCTCATCGAAAAATCTATTGCATCCCCGTGAAAGCAGCAGTAAGAACGATTGCCAGACAAGCATCTCTTCCTTTACTTACGGGTGGTATGTTTCGTTGAGAGAACGCACTCATAAAACACCATGGCTCTAGATTAGAAAAGAAATGACTATCGCTGTTGTTCAATGCTTTAGTGGCTTTAGTCCATGTAAATGAATGGAGTCGTCGTCGGTACCAGTGTAATCAGAGGCAAACATCTYGTGTTGTTGACCTGCGGGAAACTTAAGAGATCGTTGAGAGAGTACGGTACCGGGCCGGTAGTAGTTTTTAGTTTTTGTTTTGATTTTGATCGGTGATGGACAAACTCCAAATCAGGATATATTTGGGGGATAAATTTCGTCCCCTTAAATTTTCAGTCCTCATTTTTTTGGTTTTTGCGAAGTACGTTGGATTGAGCCTCACAAGAAGTAATTCTTTCGATTTTTCATCGCCCATATTGCATCATCTGAACGAGGCATACCACATTTTTTKAACGAGATCTATCCAAACGTGGGCGAATAGTAATGAACGAACCGTATGGTACGGTACGATACTCGTACCTCATTTGCGTTCGGTCGAGTGTGACCCATGATGGATTTTTTGGATGCGAAGACATAAAAAAATACTTGTAATTCAGTTCTCACTTTTCTGATTACTAGCGACGAATCAAAGCAAAAGATTACGATGTCGAGCACTGTATCCTACTTACTTACCGGAGACRTCGGTGGAACGAACAGCCGTATGGGGTTGTATCACGTTGGGAACGACACACCACTGGGGGTCGTATATTACCGTAACGCTGAGCACTTGACCAAGAGAGAAGATGGGATTTTCCAGAAAAAGATAATTTACCCTTTTTTGAAACATATCTGGGATACAGTCCCAAACATRCCGCCTATCGAACTGGCAGAAATCATTGCATGCTTCGCTATTGCTGGACCCGTCAAAGACAACAAGGTAATCATGTCGAATCTGCACGGTATCGAAATATGTGGGGACTCCATCGTTGACGGGACKTATGATTGTGGCGAAGAAGGAAATTTTTTCTTGAAATCCATCTGTGATTGCAAAATCATCAATGACTTTGTTGCGCAAGGATWTGGTTGCTTGACCCTTCAGCCTGACGAAGTCATTGAGCTGACCCCGGGTGCCCTCAACAAAATAGACCCGACCGGCCCAAAAGCATGCATCGGTGCGGGAACCGGATTGGGAGAATGCTTTTTGACACCCGACGAGCGGGGCAACTATTCTTGTTTTCCTTCCGAGGGAGGACATGTTGACTGGGCTCCRCGAACAGACGTCGAGATCAAATTGTTGCAGTTTCTGAAAGAACGATTTGCAGGCAAGAATCGTGTCAGTGTAGAACGTGTCGTCTCTGGCACTGGTCTGGGGAACTGCTATGATTTCTTTGCTCGTGAATACCCCAAAAAAATCAACAAAGCGGTTCACAAAGAGATTTTGGAATCTGGTGATATGAAGGGCAGAGCAGTTGCCATGGGCGTGGAGAAATGTGAACGTACGTGGTTTCTAGATTCATTCTTGCGTGCAGGTTTGCTCTCGAAATGATAAAGCATTGATACCATTGACCAATCTAGCTCACGAAAGAACGATTCATGATGACATTGCATGCAATCGTAATTTGATACGAACTGTTGTCGAAATTCCTCACTTTTTTGTCCGATTGTTCTTGATTGTTTTCCAGTTTGCCGTAGTGCAATGGAAACGATGATTACGTACGTATCGATTCGCTTGTAACGCAGTGCAAAAATCATGGTTTCTTTATTTCATGAAATTRTAAGGCATGCCCCAATCATGACTGACACTTTGATGCGTGATGTTTCGTATTTTTCTTTTCTTTTACAGTGCGTATGGTTCAGAATGTGGCAATGTTGGCATCAAACTCATTCCAACTGGTGGTCTTTATGTCACAGGTGGGTTGACCCCAAAGAATATCAAGTGGATTGAGGGTAAGGATAGCCWTTTCATCAAAKCATTCTATGATAAGGGGAGGGTTTCTCCACTCCTCGATAACGTTCCTCTTATTGCCGTTATGGTGGAAGATATGGGAGTCCGTGGGGCCCGAAAAAGTGCTGAAATTGTACGTTCATCAATAAAAKTRGGTGTCCTTGGTATCCTTTCTCTTTTCCATACTCATGTTTCTTTACTCGTTTCTTCCCCCTATTAATAGCAACACGAGATGTTCGAGGCCAGAAAAGCTGCGCTACTCAATAGGAATCCTATTCATCCGCCCTCGTCGTTGAAGTTGGATTCAATGGCAGCAGGATCCAATGATCCAGTAACAGCTCGCTTGMTAAAGCTGGAAAAGGATGTAGAAGAAWCAAAAACATTGGCGAAGATGAGCATGGCATTGACCATCGGAGTCGTTGCGGGATTCGCATTGATGAAAAACAGATAAAACAACTACCATGCCATAGAATCGACAAAGTCGGACACTCGCAGGATCTGCTGGCTGTTATGTGCAGCTCTCCGAGTTCATGCCGTCCTTTTCATCGTTATRTATACTCTGCTCTTAGATGAATCGAAAGTATCGGCCTATTCAACATACCATTTCTAATACTTTATACACGGCATAAACTATGATAGCTAATCTATATCATTTGTCTGTTTTCATTTTCGACCTTGGGCGCCGATTCTGATGATGTTGCCTCTGTAGATGTATCGGTTTCGCCATACGGCTTTGTTCTGAGCCTTTCGAGACATTTGTTTGCATAGAAATTAACGTCTCGATCACGCCTTCCCTCCATAGCTTTTTCTTTCTTCATCTGTTGAAGAAGTGCATATTTGATGACTCTGCACTCGTCTTCTCCGAAAACATTGATTACTGTGCCAAGAACTCTACCAACATTTAGTCTAACGTTTGCAATATTGTCATCTGCAAGGGAAAGAGTCAATTTCAGGAGCTCTCTGAGGGGGGTATTTTTACCATGGGCGTTGGCTGCTTCGTTCTTCCACTTCGCTGGACAAACATTGTTTATAAGTATGACYTCCACCATTTTGAGGCAAAGGAGTCGTTGGCGGTAGTCCTTGTCCTTAGCACAAGCTTGGATTTGAGGTATGACAAGAGCAGTAATCCATTCTCCACTAGCATCYTCGCCGTGGCTTCCGAGCCCAGTTCCTCCCAAACACAGACATTCTGCCGCTGTTTTTCTCACAGTATCCACCCTGTCTTTCGTCAATCGTATGCACATGCGGGCAATGTCGGCGCGAGTCTCGAACTTATCGGTGCAACCAAGAAGTGCTGGAACGATTTCGACTGCGCTTTGTCGCACCCTCCACTGTTTGCTATTCGCGAGCTCCGACAACGTTGGCAAAAGACGCAGGACTTGCTCTTCGGATAGAACGGGCAAAAAGACAGGCTTGTTATCAAGGCTACTTGCCGTTGTCTGTGATTGCATCGAAGTTATGGACATGGTATCATCGTCTTTGGTATCAAATCTTGGACGAGCATCCTTGCTCGAGCCTCTCGAAGCATTTGTTACAGCACGAAGAGCGGAACTCGTGACTTCGGGGTCCGCGTCGTGCAATAGTTGTTGTACCAAAGGTATTAATCGGTCATCMACGTGACGTTTTTCGTATCGAATGCTGATTGCTCCACCCATACCACCGCCCATCGGATCCTTCAATGGCAGTTCTCCTGCTCGCTGAAGACCAACGAGAAGAGTCAGCATYTCGCCTGCCGCAGTTGCGAGTGCTACTCGAACAGACGAAGAGGGATCTTTYTGGAGCTTAATGGCAGCAGGAAGGAGAGCATCGAGCACACTAGACTCTCCAGCAGGAACCACCCCTGGAGGAGACGACAAAAGTACRATGTCTGCTAGRCGTGGAACGCACAAAACAGCCTCCCCTCGCACTCGTTCGTCCGAATCCGTAAGCAACGCCACAAGCACGTCAATAATGACGCTCGACCAGTGATCGCCAAGGGCATCGCACAGACGTTCGCACTGAGCTGCAACCGCCAGTCGAACGTGGGGTGCTCGGTCTTCCGCAAGCCGAGTGGCAACCGGCAACAGCTTACACTGGAGGAGATACACGTCCGCAAAAATTGGATCTTCTCGGCTGGGAAGGCGTCGGAGATAACGACTTCCCTTGCTGGCGTCTCCKAGAAATGCGTTCGGCAAATGCTCAGCAAGATGCCAGGTCAGGGTCATGGCCGCAGACCGCAATTGYGGTTCGGGATCTGTCATGGCTCTTTCACACATGAGCACAAGCCAAGGAACACACCGTGAATCGTASACRAGCTCGGCGATCTCGTGGAGCACGGTGGCCGTCGATTTTCGCACAATCACTTCCACATCGTGCAGTGCTCGTGTGATGACCCCTCTCAGCTGTAACACAGTGAATSGAAACGAAAGTCAGAGTGTTAGGAAACAGCCAAACAAAGCACGGGGAACAATAACCAAACACAAAAGCAGGGTAGACTCGTCCTCCCGACGTACCTGCAGCTGGTGGGGAAAGTCCAAACGACTCCACAAAACGGGACCCAGCGAGCAAGCCGTAATCCTAGCACTGGTGCTMCGACTCGCGGCCAGCCTGTGCACCACTGCCAAAAACCTGTTTCCGGCGTGCATYCGATGGTAATCGATGCTGGAGTACTCCTCTTTCTTTTTGCCAAATCGACGCGCCATTTCTTCCTTGTCAATGTCTCGTTCATCCGCCGAGATCTGTTCGCACTCSGGRCTTCTCATGATAGGACAGTTSAGAACAATCAATTTCAGCAAGCTTCCCGCGGCGCCCAGATCTGCAATGGGCCCCGCGTTTCCGCCCTGGGTCGACGAAAAGTTCTCCTCGTCCGAGAGCTTCATTTCCGTGTCCGCGTCGAGTATGTCGCACAGGCAGGCAATGAGGTCGCCGCGGACCATGGCGGCGGGCGGCGACAGCGGGTCGGCGAGGAAGGTCCTCATGCGGTGAAGGACGTCGCCGATCTGCAGGAGCAGCTTGTCGCTCGACAGGCCCGGTGCCTGGTGGGGCGGGTGGCCCGGCACCCCCCGTCCGCCTCTTCCGCGGCCACCCCTGCCGCCCCTWCCGCGCATGGGACCCCCCCGCGGGCCGCGGCCCCCCATCGGGGGGGCGGGCTGGGGTGGTGGGATGAGCAGGCTCGGGTCCATTCGGTTCTTGACAAAGTCGTAGAGCACCTTGGACGCACTCTTGGCGGCATCGGCGTAGTCCTGCGCCGAGTGGTGGTACTGGGAGTGCTGCGACCGGGGMGAGGCRGCGGCGGCCGCAGAACCCGCGAGCTCGRAGAGCCGCTCCGCCTCGCGTTCCAACCCTACCACAAACAGGGTCATGATCCATATCAGTTTTTCTCCGACCCGGAGAATCGGCTCGCATTTTTTGCTGCGGGGCGTCAGGTTGACGGCCTCGATCCACCTCTTTCGGATGATTCCGGARTACACGCCAATGTTCTTCATCGCCTGGTTGGGAGGCTCGGCGTGTGGGCTCGCGTTGGGGCCCCCCGGTCCGTCGATGATCTTGCCAAAGCCCGATCCACGGATCAGGCGTCCCATCTCTTCCCGCGCCGCCCGCAGGGCCTCCTCGGGGATCTGGCGCAGGACCAGGAGCAGCGGTCGCTGGCTCTGCCGCAGCTCGTCGATCGTTTCAAAGTGGGTGAGGTTCTTCGTTTCGATGTTCCCGACTTTGACGATCAGCGATCCGACCTTGGCTCCGGCCTTCTTGGCGGGCCCAGTCTCCAAGACGGTCCGGACGACCGTCCKTTCCAGGACGTTCTCCACCGTCAGGCCGAGCATTTCTCGTTCGATGACCACGCAATACTCTCCCGGCTCGCACTCGTAGTCCGAAAGGGYACCGATCCCGTTTCCGTTGCCGTCTTCGTCGTCCAGCAGCTTGGTGSTCCTCCTGGCTCGCTTCGAAAACGACGACAAAAAGGACGGCTTGTTGGCACCAGCGTTGGCATTGGCACCGCCACCGCCACCGACATTCCGCAAGGACGGRCGCCTCATGCCAAACATGGAGGAAAACAAGGACGAGGTTGTGTTCGAGGAGGCAGCCGTCGACAGAGTGGCCTCCGATTCCGAGTACGTGGCGCTCCTAGAATCGTTGTGGTCGTCGCCCTGTTTCGTCGGAGGCTGGTCTTCCGCGTCGGCGCTCTCCATCTTGGCAATCAGGGCATCGATGGGGTCCTCTCCCAGAATGTCACCGGGACGGTATTCTCCCGCRCAGGCCCGGAAAAACTCGAGCGTGTTGTCCCCCCGTTTCGTGGTGCAGGGGGGCAAAAAGTCGGGAATGACCACCGGAGCGTCCAGGTCGTCGTCGAGGTCGTAGCCGTCGCTGCCAAAGGACGTGTCGCCACCGATCGGGGTGTCGCTGGACGAGCCGGACTTTGCCACCCGGGGCAGCATGCCCTCCATCGTGTCGTAGGCCACCTCGATCTGCCGCAGGAGAAACTTGACGCGCTCGCAGGCAAAGGTCGTCTTCCAGTTCTCCGACTTGGCATCGCTGCCGTCGGCACTGCCTTCCMCGCTGGTTTTGGTGGATTCCGTTCCCGCTCCTACCTCGCCGTCCTTCAGATACTCCATCAGCAACAGCTGCTGCAGGAAAGAGTCGTTTTCTCCGTTGGCCAGTTTTTGCAGCTGCTTGCTGCTGCTCCACGACGCGTCCTGGTCCTTGCCCGRATCGCCGCGGGTCGCAATCTCCGAGCGCAGCAAGCTCTTGACGGATTCGAGAGGAACCGGCTGGATCTTTCTCGGTTCCGGCCGGACCTGCGYCGGTGCCTGCTGGCCCGGTCCCCGTCGGTGTGCCTGTTGCTGCTGTTGCTGCCTCGCGAGCAATTGCTGTTGCTGCTGGGGGTTCTGCTTCTTGGAAAGGTTGTGGGCGTGCGCCCTGGCAATCTCGGCGGCCTCGGCGGGGGACTTGTTGCTGGCGCTGGCGGCCTGGGCCACGGCTGCCATGGCCTGGGCGGCCCGGGCCGCCACGTCCGCGCCCTTTCGCTGCATATTCCCGCCGCTCCCGCTGCTGGTCCGGCGGAGGGGGACTCTCTGCCGCGGCGGCGTGGGGGGCTGCCGGGCGTGCTGCGGTTGCGGGTTGGGARGGGATCCCCCCGAGGAATTTCCAGGGGTGGCCATGCTTCCCGCCGGGGACTGTGGGTATTGTTGCGTCTTTTCGATCCTGTTGTCGAGGGAGTGCTCGCTCATCCTTGGCGCTGCCCTTCGAGCTCCGATTCGCCGCTGTTCGATCGGGAACCTGTTTTCTCAGCGGGGAAGGATTGGGTTTCCGAGCTCAGAACCACTCGCGACACCGCAAAAAGGCCGAACCAGAATCACGAATACGATGCGCGACCGAATGAAACGACGCTATTGGTTCCGGACTCAAACGGAACGAAACGAAACGGAACGGAACGAAACCGAGCCGAGCCAAACGCCTGGATGCGTCAGGCGCTCGCTGTTGTTGTGTTGCACCGGGAGGCACTTCGTTCGGGGAAGCAGCTGTGTTGGACCTCCGAATCTCTTCCGGGCCAGCCGTCTTCTCACCAGTTGCAGAAGGAATCGATCTCTGTRGCAGATCGGAAGGTTGTCAATGCACKCARTGCTCGTRATGGATTGGTTTTGGGTTTCACTGTGTCCTTCGCACCGGGGCAGAGATTGAACATGAAGGACAAATCCTGAACCGCTTCGCTGCTCCGCTCTGCTCTTCGATGGTGTCATTCGTGATCGTCCCTCTTTCCTACCGTTTTGAGCACGAGTACTKCTACCGAACCGCTACGTACCGTACCGTACGGCAAGCCACTGCAAACAAAACTGCCCTGCATGCCAGAATCGACGCSTACAAAGTTTTCCTACCGGTACTTCCAGAAGCCGTCCTTMAGCGTTGTCGTACGCTGCTACGGCRGTGTCACYGCTAAAAAATGCCCTGCCCGGGTGGGTGTATGCGCGCTCTRAGTATGGTGGTTGCGTACCGGCGCASGGCAGGGTTTTCAAACACCGGACGGAGACGGCACTGCGCGCGGATCGGCAAAAAGGTTCTAACGGCACTATCGCACGGTGCCTGTGCTGCAACGTCTCGTGCGTGCTGGTCGTTTCGTACCGTACGTGCCGCCAAGCCCCGAACAATTTGAAAAATCAAAAACGATCCCCAAGAAAGAACACACATGCACGTACGGGTACTACCGTACTGTACAGTACTTTACCGTGGCGAAACTCCAACCAAGAAACTCCGAGTACGTACTGTACCTAGAGAGACCGCTGGTGCAGCCTCGTACGTACTACGAGTACAACGTACTCGTACGAGTTCTACCTGAAATTCGATGCTATCATTTTGTAATAGRTTATGGGTGGAGAAAACCAACAAGGGTTTGAAACACAAGAAATTCTTCCCTCTGCCACACGTCCTGTCCGTCATCCGMAGGTGATACCGTCTTTGCCTTCTGCAAACATGCTACGCGTATCCTCCAGGGTGAAAAATGGCGCCGATCTCGGATCCCCAAACCAAACACGAAAGCAAGGGGAAGGGAACCCACTACAGTAATACGACGAACATCGCAGTAAGGTACGGTACCGTACTCGCGGGACGCTGCGAGTTTGTGGAGCACGAAATCCTTGGAGAGAAGAATACGAATACCGGACGATACTTTCTACCCGGCAACAAATCCATTCCAAGAGATCGGTCTCTGCACAGGAATACTCTGCTCTACCATGTCGTCTCTTCCACCGGCCCTTAACTTCCCCGACGCCGAAGTCAAAATTTGCGAGAAATGGAAGGAAGAGGATAGCTTTCGCCAACAAAACAGGCTCAGCGAAGAACGCGGCGACRAAGTGAGTCGGGKCCGCGCACAGCGTTCGAGTTAGGCTTGAAACAAGCCTATCGTGGGATCGGTGTCTTGCTCTCTGGATCGATCCGACTCTCAAACAATTGCATCCATCTCACACCGCATCCCAAATCTTTGTTTCGTTGTTTCAATTGCGTTTGCCTTTCTCGTTTCCGTTCGGATTTCCTATGAAACGAAAACAAACGAAAACAATCCAACAAACCACAGGAATTCGTGTTCTTCGATGGACCTCCCTTTGCCACCGGTCTGCCGCACTATGGTCACATCCTCGCCGGTACCATCAAGGATACCGTAACCCGGTACGCCGCCATGACCGGCAAGCGAGTCGATCGACGAGCGGGATGGGATTGCCACGGCCTGCCGGTCGAACAAGAAATCGACAAGATGCTCAATATCAAATTTCGCGACCAGGTCCTGGAGATGGGAATCGATAAATACAACGAAAAATGCCGAAGCATTGTGCAGAGGTACACCTCGGAATGGGAAACCACCGTGACCCGATTGGGACGATGGATCGATTTCGAAAACGACTATAAGACGATGGATCTCACCTTCATGGAATCTGTGTGGTGGGTCTTCTCCCAGCTATGGGAAAAGGACATGGTCTACCAGGGTTTCAAGGTCATGCCCTACTCGACCGGATGTTCGACGGTGCTGTCCAATTCGGAKGCTAGCTCAAACTACAAGGAYGTCAGCGACCCAGCCGTGGTCGTGGCCTTTCCCATTGTCGGCGACGAGGACATGAAGGGCGTGTCGCTCATTGCCTGGACGACCACGCCGTGGACCCTGCCCTCCAACCTGGCGCTCTGTGTCAACCCCAAAATGGAATACGTGCAGTTCCTGGACAAGAAAAGCGGCAACCGCTACGTGATGGCCAAGACACGACTCCCGCAGATCTATCCCATCATGAACAACAAGAAGAAGTGGAAGCCCAAGATGGCCGACGATTTGTACGCCATCGAGAAGACCATGCTGGGAGCCGAGCTCAAGGGCAAGCRGTACCAGCCGCTGTTTGACTTTTTCGAGGGGCCCGAAGCGTATTTCCAGGTGGTCACCGACACGTACGTCACCGACGACGCCGGTACGGGAGTCGTTCACCAGGCTCCGGCCTTTGGAGAGGACGATTTCCGCGTTTGCATGGCGAACGGAATCATCCAAAAGGGCGTGGATTTCCCCTGTCCCGTAGATGCCGATGGTCTCTTCACCGACGAAGTCTCMATCACAAAGGGCGTGCACGTCAAGGAAGCCGACAACACACTGATCGCCRACATCAAAGAGCGTGGCCGGTTGGTTCAGAAGGATATGCTCATGCACTCCTACCCATTCTGCTGGAGATCGAACACCCCCTTGATTTACAAAACGGTCAGTTCCTGGTTCATCAAGGTAGAGGAAATCCGTGATACCATCGTGGACAACAACAAAAACGTGCGATGGGTCCCCGAACACGTCGGAAAGGTTCGATTCAACAACTGGTTGAAGGACGCCAGAGATTGGGCCGTGTCGCGCAGTCGATTTTGGGGAACCCCCCTGCCAATCTGGACCAACGAGGACTTTAGCGAGATGATTTGCATTGGCAGCATCGCWCAGCTGGAAGAATTGTCCGGTGAAAAGGTGACCGACCTCCACCGAGAATTCGTCGACAAGTTGACGATTCCTTCCCAGAAAAATCCTGACGGTCCCCGCCTCAAACGAGTCGACGAGGTCTTTGATTGCTGGTTTGAATCCGGCAGCATGCCCTACGCCCAGAAGCATTATCCCTTCGAGAACAAGGATTCCTTCGAAAACGGATTCCCTGCAGATTTCATCGCGGAAGGGCTTGACCAGACTCGTGGCTGGTTTTATACCCTRATGATTCTGTCGACCGCGTTGTTTGGAAAACAAGCGATGAACAATGTGATTGTCAATGGCCTTGTATTGGCCGAAGACGGAAAGAAAATGTCCAAAAGTCTGAAGAATTACCCCGATCCTACTATTGTGATCAACAAGTATGGAGCGGATGCACTAAGAATGTACTTGATCAATTCACCCGTGGTTCGGGCCGAGGAGCTTAAATTCAAGGAGTCTGGTGTRTTGGGCGTCGTTAAGGAGATGTTCTTGCCACTGTACAACGCRTTCCGATTCTTCTTGCAGAATCTAGAACGATGGGAGTCGGACTCGGGCCGCAAATTCGTCCCATCTCTTGATATTGTCAAGTCGACAGCCAATCCTACCGATATCTGGATTTCTGCCGCGACGCAGGGACTCATCAAGTATGTTCGTGAGGAGATGGAGGCGTATCGATTATACACGGTTCTGCCAGCCCTCGTGACTTATGTGACACAGTTGACGAACTGGTATGTTCGATTGAACCGTGACCGTCTCAAGGGATTAGAAGGCGAAGGCGACGCAGCAGAGAAGGAAGCCGAAACCGGTTTGCAAGTCCTCTACGACGTTTTGTTGGATGTCACCATTGTTTTGGGTCCATTCACGCCCTTTTTGGCTGAGTTCTTCTATCAACATCTGCGAAAATTGCAGCCTTCGTATGCCGAGGCTGCCAATGGAGGCGGTAGCGCCAACCCTGTGAAGGTGGGAAAGAGTGATTCTGTCCACTTTTTGAACCTCCCCGAATACGACGAATCCCGTCTCAATACAGAAGCTGTGGAAGCGATGGAAGCATTGCAGACTATTGTTGAGCAGGGACGAAATGTCAGAGAAAAGCGAACCATCAGTCTCAGAACCCCTATCAAGTCTGTTGTCGCAATTCTTCGCAAACCCCCCASCCATGTCATCGATGGACTTACAGGCCCGCTCAAAAAATACATTCTTTCCGAGCTCAATGCTTGGGATTTCCAGGTTATTCCAGAGGAAGAGCAACACAATTGGGTTACCCTTGCTTTGACACCGAACTTCAAGGTCTTGGGAAAGAAGGTCGGTAAGAAGATGAAGGCCATTACTGCTGCTGTTAAGAAGATGACTCATACAGAAGCAGTGAAGTGTTTAGAGGAAGGAAAGCTCGTTGTTGACGATGTTGAGCTTGATACCGCATCCGAATTGATTTCCAAACTGAGTTTCTCGAAGGAAGGAGACCACTGGGAATCGATCGCATCTGCTGACGGTGCGACRGTTGTCGCGATTGACGCCACTCAAGATGACGCGATCCTTTCTGCCGGTATGGCTCGGGAAGTGATCAATCATATCCAACAGCTTCGAAAGGCTGCTGGACTGGAGCTGAAGGATGTTGTCGAAGTATTTTTCCACGAGGAAGATGGTGTCACCACAACCGAGAACGCCGTGTCKAACAATRTCGCAACATTGGATGCTAAGTTCAAGGGTTCTATTCCATTGCCGAAACGCTTTGCTCCATCATGGAGTATCGTGTTRAAGGCAGACACGGTTGACGTCGGCGGATCGAAAGTTACCATCTCAGTGTGCCGTCCTGCAATTGCTGTCAAGGACTCCTTGGACGAAATGGTAGCCAATGTTTTGGCAACAAAGGAACCTTCAGATTTTGCAAAGGGTGCATCTTTTACGTGCTCAGTCGACGGGAAGAGCTATGAATTAAAGGAGGGCGAAGATTTTTGGCTTTCAACCGTTGCCAAGGCACGATCGACCAAGGCAGTCAGCTGGATCGCTTAATTACTTTCATACATAGAAAAATTCAATATGACACTATTGCCATTAGCTAACATTATTGTTAGTCAATTTGTTTAAAAATACATCGACCTGTCCATTCAAACCAAGAAGGCGATCSCAGCTGGGGCCAGAAAGGAGCCTACTTCGTATCCGAYAGGAAAGAGTAGCGCAGACTCAATCAGAGATGTCGTTTCCTTGGAACTTGCGGGCATCTTGTGAAAGGTTGAATACATTCCCCTCACTTAAAATTACAGTTGCTGGGTCATCTTCGTCATCCTCTGGAACTTTTTTGTTGCCATTCATTGCACTACGACCTGCAAGTCTTAGTCGTAAGTCCTCGACCTCTTGCCTGAGCATCGAATTTTCTAATTCCACTATTTCAAGTTTTTTCTGCAGCCCTTCAATTTGCCGTGACGAAGTTCCAAAGCGTACAGAGCGATTTAATTTTAACGTCATCACCGCATTCACAGTGCTACCAGATGCTATAGAGTCCAAGTCATCAGTGTCGTCATAATCTGGGCCAATTTTTTGGACCCGGCTTTTCAATCGTTCAAGACCTTCATCCAAAGAAATTTCTAACCGCAGCATGTAACGAATGACTCGCAGATAAGGCCACGCAGCAAGTTGGCCGTAGTGAAGATAATTTTCCATGTGTTTCACACCAGGATTCATGAGGACATGTAAGCCAAAAGTTTGCATTGTAGTGAATCGTGGAACCAAAGTTAGATTCCCGTGGTATTTCTGTTTGAAAACTTTACCTATTTTTAAAATCAAAAACGTAAAGGAAAGGACAGTAGTAGTAGTGAGTTTCCAAGCTTTTAGTGCATTGAACAAGTAGGAGAGACTCGATMACAGAAAACGACGYAACTCACTTATATCATGTCCAAAAACTTTCGGAAAGAGTCCTAATCCACTCAACTTTAGGGCACGGCTTCGAATGTCCCATTCAATTGTTTGGAAGAGTTTCCTGTATGAACTCTTCSTAATTTGCTCGTCTTTGTTGAGAAAGGGCACCACATGAAAGTTTGTTTGACATACAACAAAATTGGACACATTGAACAGAGTTGAAATTCGTTGAAAAGGAAGGTCGGCCTGGACTGATCCATCAATCCACTCAACACCATCCACTTCGAAATCTTCCACCTTTCCCATGCTGTTCTTCGTTTTCAGTTTGGCTGGTTTCATAACTCCGGGCAAGGCACAGCTTGCTGCCACAGCACTTGCTAGTGTGACGTGTGGCGTTGAAATGTGATTTAGTAGAAGACGCTGGGCGGCATCTGATTGAGCGCGACTGGCCGAAACCGTAATGCAGACGTGTTTGCCTGTTCGCGCGAACGCCTCCTCAAAAGTCGTGTCACTCCAATAATGATCGCAGGTAGCAAGGAAATACTATTTCAGGATATAAATGACCCCRACAACAATAAAGTTAGGGAATAAAAGCATTGAAACAAGTAACATATCAAMAAAACATTTTGAGCAAACAATCTGATTGATTTTCAATACGAGTTACCTACCTCACTATCAATGAGAATTCGATGTTTCAACCAGTACGAAATCATCTCAGATATGGGCGGGAACCAACGAATATTCTTTCGTTTCATTTCTCCAGTCAATCGAAAGTCTGTTGAGACTGTGCTAAGACAGATATCCCTGGAAATTTCTTCAGGTGTAAACATAGCACAGCAAGCTGCCGCAATACTCCCTCCGGACGTGCCACTGATGACTTTGATTTTGTGGTACAGGTTCGAATCTATCAAAGCTCGCATTGTTCCCAAATGGTACATTGCTTGGGCCCCACCACCGCTGAGCATGAGAGCAGTTCGTCCCATGTTTTGCTTCATTTTTCGAAACAAAAGAATCCGCTCCCTTAATCTCGTTACAGCGTGATCGCATGTTTCGTCAACCTCCGTCAACAATTCCAGACCCTCGGACACCTCATCATAATATGCAGCTATAGCCTTGCGAGTGGCGGAGGAAAAGCCATATTGACCGGAGACTTCCACGTCACGGGCATTTGATGTAAGTAAATGTTCAAGGGCTAAATGATTCCGTTTGACAACCCCTGACAGTAAAAACTCGAGGCCAGACTCCTTCCCCTCTTCGAGCTTTTCCCGCTCTTCCTTCAGTCTTGTTGTGGTCGAGACAAGCAAATGAGTTGTTGAAGATCCTAGATCCTTTTCAATATCTGAATAATCCTTTCTTTTGTGAGCCGCTTCCGCCTCGTCTTGAAGAGCCGTCAACCTAGACATGGAGTTTCCTCGTTTGTGCAAGGACAGACGACCCGGTGACAGATGTTCGTCATTGTTGCTAAGACTGCTGGTACTTTGAGCAATTAGATCATTTTGATCCTCCTCGGTATCAAACTGCCGTCTTTTCGAAAGTTTCATTGTCGAAAAGGATTTTGACCGCCGAATATTGGGTGGCTGTTGCAGGAGGCAGTCGTGGGAAGATGGCGCATCTTCTTCGGACGAAATGGCCATGGCGGCCGCAACAGAGAGACTCGATGACTTTTCCCAAACAGGAAGTTTTAGGAACTCCGAGTAGTTCTTGACTGCATCGCACTGTTTCCTCCAAGACCTACGCCTCGACATTTTCTGTCTCGATTTCTGGATTCGTTCGCTGAAGAAAAATATGAATTGAGCGACTCGCGATCTCATGATCACCTTATATGTTTTGAGGAGTGTCAACACAAAGATGTCCAAGGCTATCATAAAAAATTGGTATGCGACAAAATTCATTTGAATGATTCCTATCCATACCGAAACAAAGAGCCAAATGATCCAGGTGGAAGCGCTAGTAACGGCAACAAAGCAGTAGGCATAGAAGGGCCAGAAGAGGAACATGCTCAATATCACCAAAAAAGAATTWCGTTGGTTGACAATAAAGATAGAATAGGTAGATCGGGCATACTCCGAAACAGTGTCCGAAAAAAATTGGCTTTGGGTTCCAACATATTCCCACCATTCGACGACCCACGGAGGAATGCGAATCAAAATTTCCATCTTCGCTTGTTCGAGTTGTTCGGGGCCAAATTGGTCCATTTCGTAGTCTTTATCACTTCTTTCTTCGCTCTCCTCAGATTGATAACTCGACCAGTTTKGTGTCAAATATCTCGAACCAAYGATTTCAGAAATCCTTTCTCGCGTTCCTGAAGACTGCCTTCGGGTATCGCAGTTGTGACAAAAGCAATGACACTGCAGGCCGTATACCGTGCGCGTGCCTTCTTGTCGTTGCTATTGAGTGTTATAAWTTTAATGTCGGAAGTCGGGACCTATTTTGTTTTYGTCGAAAGATGGAAACTTAGAATGATTCTGCAGGATGRCTGCAATCAATGGCGTAGAGTGACAATACTATCAAACCTTGACGTTCAGTACAAGGTTCCTATGTTCTTTCAATCTGGGGCCAGATTTTTTCCTCGATTTGTWTTGACACGTAATTTTTGAATTTTTTGACGAATTTGCTAATTTGTTAATGCCGCTTCCAGAAAAAAATGGAGAGAATATTCTGAGTTACCGTTCGTACCGTACGGTATGTAAGATACTGCATTGCAATAGGTAGGTATGGGGTTACATTTTGCGTTACATAAACCTTTCCTAAATAATTTAAGGTTAAGGTTATAATTAGCAGAAGTTGAACAAAGTGCAAAGAAGATCGGGGGCTCAACGTAAAGCGTTTGTGTGCGGTAGTAGTTGCCGTTCATCACCCTTCCGTGGTACGAGTAATGGTACGAGTAACATCGTTTTCCGAATAAGAACGAGGCCGCACCACATCTATTCCCGACCTAGTCACATCAGAAAATACAAATATACAATATATCACCATGAAGCTTGCTATCCTTTTGAGTGCCATTGCTGGAGCCAGTGCCTTTGCGCCTGCCAGTCACCAAGCCACTTCGACGACTAAATTGAACGCCGCCGATTTGGAAACTCTTCGTGGTGTTGGACCCGAAACTGGAGGAAAGATCGTGAGTATAAGATTGCCGAACGCAGGTTCTGATGCCGAATATGCATKAGAAGTAACTCAGTAGTTGCTTTCTTGAATGCACTACGCTTGTCYCCGATAACTGTTAGTTYCTGTTGTGATCGAGTCAGGATGCCGCGAACACCTCGTGTTTGGATCGAAGACGAAAAAGCACGAACAGAATTGAAGCATAAACAAAGACATCACGAATCACATCTCACTCGTTCCTTTTTCGAAACTCGGCATTCTCCTCCGAAATCATGAAATGTTTTTTTCTTTAATCGCAGTTCGATCCTTTGGAATTGTCTCAATGGGCCCCTATTGATCACCTTCGCAAGGCCGAACTTGCCAACGGACGATCTGCTATGTTGGCCACCGTCGGGTGGGTCTTCCCAACATTCTGGACTTTCGAAGGACCTGTTACCACCACCGATCCYGTTGAAGCTTTCTGGGCTGCCGATAACCAATGGTGGGCCCAATTTATCGTCTTCTGCGCCGTCATYGAGGGAATCAAGTACCGCGGAGAGATGGAAGGAAAGTCCTTCACCGGAGAAATCGACAAGGAAGCTTGCCTTGACTGGACCGGAAACTGGGCCAAAATGAGTGACACACAAAAGGAAGACATGGCCATGAAGGAACTCAAGAATGGACGTCTGGCAATGATCGGTATTGCCGGGTTCATCGCCAGTGTTGTCGTGCCTGGATCGGTCCCTGCTCTTTAAGAAACTGAGTTCGTTTGATCGGATTCGACTGGGTTGGGCCCAGAGACGTAACGCCGCGCGTCCCTGGTCTAGCCTCTTTTGGTTGCTTTGAGTTGCTACTGGAAGAACTCATTTGAGTTACTGTACCCATAAATGATACTTTTCCATCATTGGTATATTTTTAATATAGAAAAACAACAACACTTTAATGGTCAGCTTCCTTCTTTCTTCAATACATCGAATCAAAAAGGACTTTATCCACAATTTTGAAAGACCTTTCTTCGAAATGAAGACGCTATGGGCMTTTCGATTTCTATAGGAACAACTGAATCGTTTAGACTTTGACATTGTGCTGGTTTCTCGTGTAGATTATATTCTGATAGTCCTCTCKGTACGAARAAGTYGGGGGCCTAGAAGATGAATGAAGTAACTAAGTTTGTCGTCTTTTTCATCAAACGAGAGACATTGATCTCCGTCTTCACCGACGTTGTCGTCAACGAACAATCTCTTTGGCAACAACGCTGTTCGGAGCAAAGGTAAAGCGTTTTCAGTTGATYCGCATACGTTTTAACCCAGCATTCAAGAAAGTGGTTTAAGAATTTCGTTCCTTGGTCTAAATAATGTACTGTACTATTTTGTCGTTGTTTAAGTTGTAATAAATGACAAATGCGACTCTCCATTTTCGGTCTCATCTTTGAGCAAAGTGTTTCTGTCCGAAAAAATGAATGCGAGATTAATCATGCATAATCAATGGAGGCTCTGTTTTGATAAATTCGCCGTCGCCAAAATGATTTAAGCGTGTTTAATCTTTCTCTTTCTACTTGGATATGTGTGCCATKTCTAAGTTTCTAGAGATCATCGTCATCATCCTCAGGAAGAGGCTGCGCGGCAGCATCCTGCAGCTCTTGCTCGTACTGGTTCTTGAGCTTATCATCGAATTGGAATTCTGGAGGTTGCAAGGCAGGAGCCTCAACGAAGTGAAGGGCGTTGTCACCGGAAAGCTTTCGGGCCAACCACAAGAAAGGCTTCTCAAAGTTGTAGTTCGACTTGGCCGAAATATCATAATATTGCAAGTTCTTCTTGCGGTGGAAAGTAATCTGCTTGGCTTTAACCTTGCGGTCCTTGATTTCTACTTTGTTACCGCACAATACGATGGGAATGTTTTCACAAACTCGGGTCAAATCACGGTGCCAGTTAGGGACATTCTTGTATGTAATACGAGAGGTGACGTCGAACATGATGATAGCGCATTGGCCCTGAATGTAGTATCCATCACGGAGTCCTCCAAATTTCTGTTTCGTGARCAAAATTTAACGTTTGGTCAGCAGAGCATCATCACCGTGCAAAAAGTGCCATGAAACAAAATTACAACATAATCATCSAGAATGAACCGAACCATTGGAAAACTCACCTCTTGTCCAGCTGTGTCCCAAACATTGAATTTGATAGGACCACGGTTGGTGTGAAATGCCAAAGGGTGCACCTCAACYCCCAGGGTTGCTACATATTTCTTTTCGAATTCTCCCGTCAAGTGACGCTTCACGAAAGTCGTCTTACCAACGCCACCATCTCCAACGAGAATAAGTTTGAATTCTGGTGTTTGTTGAGCCTACAATGGATGGTGCGTTACCGAATAGAAGCATTGCGACAGTGTGATAAAATCGGCCGTGAAGAATGGGAGAGAACAAAACAAAAAGCAGTGAGAAAAGCTGCAGAAATGGAAAATGCTTGGTCATCGTTTGATCAGATCGACAAAATAATTAAGCTCCTGCGCTGGTGATTGTTGTTTCATATGTCATTGCTATTGCTGTATGATGCATTGCACGATTCCGTCAAAAGGTAGCTTTCCACTACTCTGTTCTAATTTAACCCGTGAAATGCTCCATCTTTCACTTCCCAACCAAACCGCAAACAAATTGGGACCATGGACAAACGCCACTGTTTCGAATGGAGCGCACTATCGGGCCACAACGGATGCAACGGAGGAAAATTTCCCACACTCAAAGGTACCTTCATTCATCGATACTCAAAGCTTGGGGACCAATTCAATGACAGACACAACACYGGYAGATTGTGCTCGGCAGCACATTGGCACCTGATGAAATATTTTAATCTCTCTCCGATCCGTGATTTCTTCATAATTGACGTAATTCAAACTGGAAGCCAAGGTTCGTAATGAATTGGAATGAAGCATATGCAACTAGCTTTATTGTGTTGACGTACCATTTTGATTTACAATAGTGTCCTATATTTTGAATGAACAAATGCTATGGTTGGTTTTCAACGTTTTTGATCGAGCAATTTTTCAATGGTCACGCTTAACAATGTCGCTCTTCTTCGAGTTCTGGTGGCTTCGATGATCGTCAATCGCGATGATGAGAATGAACCTGGCTCCGAAAGAAATCGTTGGCGCTGCTTCAGTTTTTAAAATTTAAAATGGGGGGACTGATAATGGGGGAGAAACAAATGCAAAAAGGAGAGAAATTTGGCGACATTTTCGTTCTGATTTAGTTTTTAGTTTTTCTATTTTTATGATARAAGTAATTTGTTGTTTGTTGTGATGTACTTCTAGAATGAAGAAATAGAAATCCTTAGACWATTTACAAAAATACCATCATAGCTATGGTGAGTTCTCTGCCTACATACCTGATATGTGTTGGTAATGGAAACAGTGTATTATTGATTGACATCATCGTCATCTGTCGCTACATTTAGGGATGGCGATGATRCCACCGACGGCGTCCGAATAAACCGAAATAGATCAAATTGAATTTTTACTACTGTGTTTCATCGTTTTCGTTTTTCTGTGTCAGGATATCTTGKACATAAAATCTAAGAGATTTTTGTCTTTGATAGTCGTTTTCGATGCAGTCGGGAAAGTAAACAAAACTCAAGATTGAAATCGTGAGCCAAACRAGCAACGAAGGTGCCTTAAACCCTAGGTAAAAGACAATTGCCAACTGCGTTGGCGTCAGTATGACCTGACTCCGGTGTTCATTCATAGCCAAACTCGAGGTTTGTCTATTTTTATCTTCGTGATCCACAACGAGCCAGTCTCCGTCCGATTTGAACCACCACGGCGAATCTGCGTGCGATCGTTTGTCGATTGCTTTCATTGCTTGCTGGGAACAGAATTTTGCTTCCTTTCCTTTGGCCTTCGGGTGCTCGTTCTGCGTCGTACCGTTGTTGGTATTTGTTGTCGGTGCGTCACTGGTCTGATCGCGAAGCTGTGTTTGAAGATCTCCCGGCAACCACCGCAAATCCAARTCGGGTTGCTTCGAAACTCCGATTTCTTTYAGCCGACGCTGAAGATCGCTGCGCTGGTGATAAGACGACCCTTTCACAAGATCGCTCAGAATGCTCTGCCTCGTGGCTCCTCCTAAAAACGATACGGGTGACCGTGGSGAGTTCGCTGCATCGGTATCGTCGTGAAAKTGAATTTCCTCTGCAACGTTCGAGAATGGAGCGTACCCCACGAGGAGATCATAACCTTCCTGTCGATCCGCGTCGAGAAAGTTGTTGAGATAGTAGCGCTGGAGGGAATTCATTCCGTCGTCGAGAGCTCCTCGCTTGGTCCGTTTCCCGGTTCGAGTAAAGTCGCCCTTGAGAGCGGGAGTTCCAGCGTACAAGCGAGAAATTGCGTCGGCATTGTCCGCCCATAGCAACCTGTGTGCAACTTCCCCGGTTTCCCACGGCAATTTCATAGATTTCTTTCGAAATTGCTTTTTCAGGTGGGTCCACATTCCGCTATTCGTGTCTGCCTCGGAGAGATCCTCCGACTTTTCCGAAAGCTGCTGGAAAAGCATGTATCTACCGAAAATGCTTTGGACGACGTTCGTCCGATCCAGACAATCCATGCAATTGGTGCGAACCACGGCATTTTGGAGCCGTTGGATCGTCCACCGCTTGTCTTGGGGCATGGTGTTGTTACCACTGGAACCCGTCGAAGGTCCGTGCGCCAAGAAATACCCATGCCCCTCGAGGGAAGGCCTTAAGTCGTCCAGCAAAAGGCCCARCCGATCCCAGCGACCGTTCTTCACCTCGGCGTGAAAGTCGTACCACACGTGCTTGACCGAGTTTTGCCCGATTCTGCCGGGAGAAGGTCCGGATTCCGGTGTGTCGGGACCGGCGGCCGTTTCTTCTTCGCTGCTGCTCTCGTTTCCGTGCACGTCTACCACCGCTGCCAGAACGGCGTCGAAGGCTCGACCGAGGCGGCCCTGATCGCTGTGCTTGTCGACGAGGTTCACAAAGACAACGTCGGCGTGGTCGGACGGTCCGCCGGTCGCCGCGGAATCGCCGCGGGGCYGGTCGTCCCCTTCGTACTTTGTCGCGTAGTGGCGGAGCTGGTCCAGGACGTGCAGGCGGACCGCCCGCGCCTGCGCCAGGGGATCCGCGCCGATGTTCACCCGCGGCCGGTAGGTCTTGATGTCCGCGGGGCTCGACCACCGCAGCGGGATCGATCCCCGGGTCTGCACGTGGCTCGCTACGGACCGCAGAACGGAGCGAATGCCCCCGGCGTTGCCCGGAGCGGAGGGTTCTTCTTCTGCGGCGGCGGTGGTGGTCGTCAGGCAGACCTGCTCCGTTTCCGCAAAGTTGGCGCAGTTCCCCGCGGCGTCGGCCCCCCGCACGGTGAAGCGCGTGCCGGCCCGGAACCGGCTCCGCCGGCTGATCAGGACCTCGTCGTACGAGACCGGGGCGGAGGCATTGCCGCCACCGGCCACGGTGATGTTGGCCCGAACGCCCACAAAGGCAGACGTGAGGGGAATCACGTGGTCCAGCAGCACACCGGTGAGCTTCCGGGACCGTTCCCGTTCCCCGCTGGCTCGGTGCCGCCCCAGGATCGGTTCCACGGCGTGCTGGTTCCAGAAGAACCGGGGATCGGGCATTCGGTTCGCGGTCGCGTCGTCACCGCCGCCGTCGCCCCACCACGCGGTGTGGTCCGGGGCCGTTTGGTTGGCACCGATGGCGTCCGATTCCAGRATGGACCGCTGGATGTTCTTGGTCATGTCGCGGACCACCAAGCCGTCCCCTTCCGGAACGTAATAGAACTCGTGTTGTTTCAGGGCCTTGCGCAAGAGACCCAGCTGCCGGACTTCTTCTCGCAGCTCGGGCGCCGTCAGGGCACCTTGCGCCGGTGTCCTCGACCCCTKCCCCRTGGTTTTCCCGGGCCGGTGGTACCCCTTTGTTCCGAGGTGKACGATCTCGAGGCTCGTGACGCGGCGAATCTGCCACCACGGGGTTTCGGAGGAGGAGGCCAACGGGGGTGCCTCGTAGACGGCCTCCGTTCCGGTGACCAGGATCCAGAGCATTCCACTCGGGACCCTGTAGGCTCCGTACAATCCATCGACCGGTATCCATTCGTCGAGGGGATGGTCCTTGACAAAGTCCGATTCTTCTTCCGGCGTTGCCTCGTTCGTCACCCAGTCGTCCGTTTCGTCGTCGAAGGACAGCTTGAGAACAATCTTGTCGCCTGCCTGGTCGTCGTCTCGCACCATGATCCACAGTGCGTCWTCCTCTTTCTCGTCGCCGTCTCCGTAGTTGGACCGCTGCACCCACATTCTCGGCGGCGGTCCTTGGCCTCCGGTCCCGGCCCCTCCGTCGCCGTGGGTCTTCTTTTTCTTTGCCGTCGCTCGGTGCCCGGGCTTCCTCGTRCCCCTCTGCGCAAAGACGGTCTTCTTGATCGACCGCGATCCAAATCCCGAGACGATCGTTCGTTCCCTGCGAAAGGGGTTTCCGTTGCCCCTTCCGTGCACTCGGTCCTTCGAACCGGTGCGTGCCAGCGCGGTGGTGGGTTTCGTCGAGACGCCCGAAGAGGACGAGGAAACGGAACCCGCGGACCCGGCGATCGACAGCAGCAGGGCCAGAAACCCGAAAAGACATRCGAGGGCGGCGCTCTGGAACACTCTTAGGGTACTTCTGTGGCGRCGGTGTGCTCGCCGGAAAAGTCGACGCCGGTGGTTCGCGGTTGGGTTCATGGTGTCGGTGTCTTCCGGTCGTCGCGGATCGGAGGTAGCTGTAGCTGTAGCTGTTGTCGTGTTACTGAATCGAGTCTGTGGACCGCCCCATCTGGGATCTCTTTGTCTYGCCGCGTTGTAGTGGTGGGCAGTGSTTYYGGTCGCTTCTCTCTCTGTGCTGCTTCTAGGCGGTGTCGTCCTCCTACGATGGTTCATTGAGAATCGGGATCGTCGAGGGCTCGGCGATTCTTTTTCTTCGCGAATACGTACGGTATGATAGTTCCAGTTACCGATACAAGTACGAGTACGTACGATGGATCGGGCAGGATCGAGGTTCAAATGTCAAAAACAAAAACCAAAACCAATTTACAATCGACCATCTTTTTTGATCCACGTTGTCATACGGTACCCTAGGATCTACCGTACGTTAAGGTAGTACGGCAAGATTTACGTAGAAAGTCTCCACGTGGAAGTTATGCATAATAGACACATAGTGTGTATACCTATGATACATACTTTGATACAAATTTGAAATTCCAAATTCCGCTTTCTGCCGCCATCAACCATCAAAAATCATACAACTTCCATTTCGAGAAGAATTTTCAACGATCAAAACGATCGTTTCACAACGGAACTACGTTTGTACGGTGCAGTACAGTAAAATACGTACTGTAGTTGAACAAAAAAAGCCAACAAGCAAGATCCAAAACAAAAAGACCTCCAAACGATAACACCATTACAGTTTGGTGAATCTCGTCCACGATCCGATTCTCTTGGCTGCGAGGCACCGGTGCGATCCGAATCCGACGAACGCGGCACGGGACGACACTGGTCAAACGAAACGAGCCACCGTGGTATAGTACCCGCTGCAACAAGTACTCGACCGGCACGGCTTTCGCGGAATCCCCGKCCCGGTCTTTCCCGAGCACGAGCGCAGCGATGGGGAGGTCGAAGAAGCGAAGGCCCGGCAAGCGGGCGGCAAGCGCTCCCAGCGGGGGGGGGCACCCGGCTTTGGTGGGCCCCGATCTTTTTCTGCTGCTYCAGGGCCGCCTGTTCGAAAAGAACGTCTCCCTGGTCGTCTGCGGCGAGTCCCACAACGACGCCATCGACGTCACCCGGCGATCGCCKCCCGGGCGCTTCGATCCGACCGAGGGATGGATCCCGATCGCGGACTCGTCCTCCCCGGAAGGGGACCTCGACCTCCGTTCGGGGCTCCCGCGGGTGCTCTTTGTTTCCGGCGGGGACGGAGAGGACCGGCCGTCGGGCCCGGCAGTGGAAGAAGCGGAAGAAGCAGAAAGAGAAGCAGCAGCAGCAGCAGCAGCAGCAGCAGTAACAATTCAAACAGAAAGAGAAGCAGAGACAACAGCTGCAGTAATACCTTACACAGAAACAGAGGCAGCAGCAGAAGCATCAACGACAGAAACAACAACGGGACCAACAACCACAGCGGAAATGGCAGCCACAACGACAACGACAACGGCAGCGGCAGCGGCAGGCCCCACGAGCCCATCACTCGAGAACATAGCCATTCGATTCTTGTATCCGATCAACGGAAAAAAGAACCGACCCGTCACCCTCGGAAAAGCCAAGGAGCTGGCAAAGGAGTTTGTGGACAAGTACGAGATCGAAGAAGAAATGTTTCACTGCCACCTGGTCTTGTTGTGGATYGCAACCACGGCAACGCCCGGTAGTTCKCACCAGCGCGTCGAAAAGGGACAAGCCTTTTTGTTRGAAATCGAAACCGAAGAAAACATCGATTACAACCTTTACGAACGATACATCGATGCCGAAGACGAGGAAGAAGAGGTCTACGATGACTGGGTGGTCTTTCCATCGAACGCGGCGGTATACGAATCCGAAATCCAGCGACGGAATCGCTTAGCGCTCCCGGATCTTGTCGCGCAATGGATGGACGACGTCATGATGGTTACGAACAGAGAATCCGACTTTTACGACTACGACGACGACATCACTGTTGGAACCGCAGAGGAAAGCGACGACGAGGACGGGGGCAATGGCAATGGCAATGGCAATGGCAATGGCAATGGCAATGGCAATGGCAATGGCAATGGCAATGGCAATGGCAATGGCAATGGCAATGGTGCCGACGGCAATCCCGAGGATGGGAGAAATGGCGAGAATGCACACCTCGAACCGTACGCGACACAGGCAACGACTTACCGATACGCACTATTCGAGTACGGCGATCTTGATTCGGTAGCACACGAATTCAGCAAACGCCGTCTGGGCATGACCGACATGGAGGTAACCGAAAACGAGTACGACGAGGTCGTACGATCGCGGAAGCGYCTTCTAAAAGAGGAACACAACGTATGGACGTTCGACGATTGGTTTGAACACGTGAGATCGGGAAAAGGGAACAAGAACGACAAAGAGTCGACCGATCGCAAGAACAACAAGAACGRCCCCGCGGTGCATCTCGTGTTGGAAGCATCGGTTCCGCCATGGGAAGTGGAAATGCACCGGCCATCCATCCGCAACGACGACGGAGTCTCCGACGGCGACTCGAAAAACGCCACGGCGGAGGACTTTCGCTTGCATCCCGCGGCMGAGTGCGTCCGCTGTTTGTCGGAAGATTCCGAGGCCTCGTTCGAGGAGGATTTTGACCCAAGCGACGACGGGATCGGATCCTACATTGATTTCGTGTATCGACGAATGATGGCAGAGACRCTGGCAACCACGGAAGAGAAACCAGGAGGCGAGGTTGTGCCGGGGGAACAGCCGCAAAMCGCTACACCTTGCAATGCTGACACTGTCGATGGCAAACCTCTCGATAACGGWGGGGTTGGCAGCTGCAGCGACCAYGCCATGGAAAACCAATGGTTTCATTGTGTCGACACAAGGGACCTCGGGTGCGAGGCGGCGTGCCATGCAGAATCCCTSAAGCAACACTGGTACGATCTTTTGACGCAGGAAGAGAGCAAACTGCTGTCCAACCCAGAAGAGGTTCAAAAGGATGCCTGTCCGGTAGACGAAAGCGGTTCCCGGATGAGATTTCTTCCGGCGTACAAACTAAATCCCGAACTAATCGAACTGGAGCGTCTGAAATCAGAGGGATTGTTGGTACAACACGAAGAAGAAGAAGACGACAACTTCGAACCCGAAGACCATGACAACTCCCTCGATTTCACCTTTCCGTCCTTCGAATTGTTTTTTGGAAACAACACCGACAACATATATTACACTCCGCACGTGAAAATGGCGTACTCTCCGTTCCTGGCGCACTGCGTGAAGTCTCTCGACAACTGGGAAGCTTTCTTCTCGGACMTCTTCTTCGGTGGAACTATTCCGGATGCCCTCGGTCGCTTGAGCCTTCGGGAGGAGAAAAGCAGAGGTTCGGTCCATGTGAGAAGTCCGATTCTCCAGCAATGGGACCCCGAATCGAACTCCTATRTGTGGAGCAAACGCGACGAAGAAGACTACATTACTTGCCCCTTTTTCCCSTTTGCCTTTCATTTRGTCGCCAAAGGAAGTTCGCCGCCGAGAACCTGGAGTTCCCAGCTCTTTGACAACTTGCACAACTCCCGGGACCACGAGGAGAAWAACCGGACGAGCAGGCGCAGGGTTGCGGACTCGATCAAGTCCTGGATCCTGGATTCCATCCGGCGCCACTCGAGCGACCCGAAATCATCGGACGACCAGGAATGCGGCGGAGAGTGGTTTGCGTCGTTTCTTCGCGCCGTTCACCGCGAGATCTACGACGACATAGACGTTTCGGATGCGGCCGTCCTCCTCAGGAAGAACTACATGAAGAGCCTCTCGGGCAACCGGTTCGCCAAGCACAACATTGGCAAAATCGCCATGCCGTCCGCAAAAGAGTCCTTTGACGAAATCATCGCACGCTTTGGGGAGCAAACCGATCTGTCCCCGGAAGAGCACCTCGTGACCCCCCGGGTGGAAGTCCTCGGAAAGATCCTGATCGACGTCTGGATGTCGAGCCTGGTCGACTTCTCCCTGCTGCTGAAGATTGCGAGCATTTGTTCGAACGAGCCGAGAGACAACGTAGTGGTAGTGTGCTACGTCGGATCGGCGCACGCCAAGGCCGTCCGAGACTTCTTCTGTGGCCCCCTCGGATTCAAGCGAAAGGCCTCGGTCGGAAAATTCACCTGGGACGATTGCGAAGCGCAAACACTGGACCTCCCCTCCAAGCTCTGGAACCTATCGGAACTCTTTGATTGATGCAGCGAAGGACMGAGTACTATTGCAAACGAGTGCTGCCGGCACAAGTCGTTTCGTACCATGCCTAGATGTAACGAAGATAATGACTCGAGACGCACCAACTACGTACTTGTACTTTATTGTAATCGTTTCTTTAATCTTAGGTATTCTGTTTTTCGATTTTCGTCACTGGTACCCCGTGTTGGTGATGAGTGGAACATCACGGTAAACAACTCGATGCCTCCGGTTGTTTTCTATGGCGTGCAACTCGAACCGTTGCGGCAAAACGATTTTGTGACGAAGAGACACGTAGCTTCTTTCCAAAACATTCGSCTTTTTTCCAAAAAGGAATCCTCCGACAACCTTCTTCGTTTAGCTACSCCGCAAAGTTCAATGGTTCAAAGCGTGAGTCTTTTGGAATGRTTGCCGCTGTGGTCGAACATTTCGCGTCTCGGAAGCGAAACCGCACCAGATCCAAAGAAAACATCCGGCGTGGATGTGGCCCGCTGCCGTGGGCTGGAGCGATCGAAATCCTTTTCGTATTGGAATCACTCAGCGACGACGTCTACGGATGGCTCCGGTCGAGGACCCACCTGCCGATGGCGATGGCGATGAACCCGTCGACTCTTCTTCTTCCGAGAAACGGTCGATGCTGTTGCTGCTCGTGTTGTTGCCGAACGACTGYGACCCATCGGTGCCGCGGCGAATCCGCCGAAGACCGGTCGCAGGAGTGTCTATTGGAAAGAGGGCCTTCCCAGCACATATTCCAAGRACGACACTCGCGAACAGCTCGATGCTAAAGGTCATGGATATCAACATGAGAAGCCACCCGAAACATTGCTGTATACCATAAAGCAGWGCCATAATCGTTTTTCGAAAATATTTGGGTTTTCCCAGCAAATAATAGTTTCCGACCTTCGATTGACAACATGACATTCCTTCACTGAAGACAGCSAAGAAAAAGGTGCACACTGCACAGAACCCAAGGGACATGAAASAGAAAGAAGGATCGTGCCGTATCTCTACAGTTAGACAGGAACGTGTTGCATTGGGTGCCACGATTCATCGTGCTCGAGGTCTACAGTAAAGAGCGGCTTTACTCACGCATTGCAAAGAAAAATTTTCCAGAATTGTCCAGCCTGAAATCAGTGAACAAGAAAGAAATGCAACCGGCCCGGCCTCCGGAAAAGAAGGTTGATTGAAACCCTCCCATGGACATGGTCATAAACATCCCAGTACAAAATCTATTTGCATCGTCTGCGCTTACATCGTCGGCGTTATCCATGGTTTTGCTTCGTGCAAACCAGTGATYGTCACTTCCTTCCTTCCGTCCCTCCTTCCTACCTTCCTWAAAATTTGATRGACCGCGTTGACGTCAAWYACTTCGTAAAACTTAGCACCTTTATTTGCCCGCCAGCCTGATATTGGAGATACAACGAACCGMTGGGAACWTAGAGGGCTCGATTGTTCCAATCGACAGGTCGGAGCATCATTATCCAACTGAGGCGGAAAGATCCCGTTTCTTCTGCTGTACGGTGCGTTACCGTACCTGCTGACCTGCTGACATGCAACAGACGAAGTACTGATGCGGTATGAACTTCGTACGTTCGTACCCAAAAAAAGACAAAACATTGTGGGTCATTCTAGTTCAGGGTTCAGTAAGTACGAGTACTAAGATTCATGACCCCTGGATATCCTGAGATTCGAACACTTTGCATGAAAGAAAGATGAGATGCTTAGAATACGTACTTCGTACTACGAAGTAGTAGATAGTAAAGCTTCGACGACGAATAAGAAACTCAGCAMTGTACGGTACAGTAATGAATCAAAATAATGACAGCAGTGTTCTTGGGTCATTTTCCAAGGGGGAAACAAACTGCTTTCGTCTTGTCCTTTAAAATGAAGGCGACAAACAGTCGCACATACGGTACCGTACGTAAAGTACAAGAACTTCTTACAGTACTGTTCAGTTTTACTTAAACAATGGAGATTTGCCGTGCTTACGTACACTGTTGTTGTTGTTTTGAAGCTGTTCAGGAAGAATGAAGGACATCTTACCCTACAAGTTTGTTTGAGCAAAAAGTCATTGACGACTGACGATTATGACATTTAACGGAAGCACACTTAAATAAAAAATCAAAATAAAAAAWCTCAAGTTCGTTTCATACTGTTCACTCAAAAAGAGAAGGTGGAAAACGAGAATAATGACCACAAATAAATTTTACAAGAGTAAGACGGACGTCATAGTTCAGTCTCTCGCATCGAAAAGACATTCTACTCGTGCGGAGGTGGAAGTACGACGTGCACGTACAGTATTCGAAGAAACTTCCAGAAAAACACAATTCGTGTCAAAAACAATCGAACGAAACCATGATTCTCCCTTCGACTCAAACCAAACTCTTCTCAAGTAAGATGGACTTGCCAGGAAAACCCCTTCGTCCGCTGAAGAAACGGCGAATCACTACCGTTGATCCTCCTGATGATCTTATTGGTGTAGATGAGGTGCAGGGAAGAACAAGAAATACGAAAACGGTCAAAAGAAGAAAGACAGGCGCTGTAACCCCGTCGCCCCCATCATCGCCAATCCGAATGAAAAAATCAGTCAGGTGGGGTGATCGAAAAACGRTCTTGTCAAGCTTCAATCCAGGCGACTTGTGGTATACGGTAAGTCCGCAGGTTTAGTGTCAGGAACTCTATCGCGATCAATGAGTTAATATGGCGGTCTTATTGGAGATATACGCATGAGTCGATGACTTGAGATCTCAAATGATTGCCTTACATTTTCAAAAACCTGCTTCGTTACATTAATTGAAAAAATAAAACGAAAGGCGGASAATTACAATGCGTTCATGTTGGATCGAATCAGCTCAATCGAAGCACATCGGAGCACAAATCATTCTCGCACCATTCTCACCAACGATGATAACAACAGTTTCAGTCGTAAACACTGCATTCGAGGGTTGGAGGCGTTTCAAGAAAATGACTCAAATAAAATTTACAATTCGAGAAAAAARCTTCATTATTCGACCATCTTCACGGAACAAGCCCGACAGAAGATGATGGGAATCAATAAACCAGAACGATACCGCTCTCTAGTAGCACTCCGGAGTGATATGGCACTTCGTCGAGCCCAAGAGCTCGCTGCACATGACGAGCGCGAGGTCTATGCCTTTCGAACACGTTCTTCGATGTCTCAATATAGCTCTGTGGATAACCCCAGTAATCTTCGTCGCATACGAATGCAAGAACTCAAATCCATTCCTAATGACCGATCGGCCTTGTCTGACTTGACTCGACAGGAATATCTCAACAGCAACGGAAGATCTACTCTGGAGAACGGAGTCGGCTCCATAAAAACAAGACACAATTTCTCTCCGATAGATATAAYTGGATCTTGCGATTCCTCCGTCATTTCTGTTTCTACAGCATCGAGTATAAAATCTATGGAATCAGAAAGCAGTGCCGATTCTCTATTTTCAGAAAAAATTCTAGAACTCCAGCAGCGAAATGCTCGTCGATTGATGGAAATATATTATCCAAACAGATATCAGACAGGAGAGGATGATGTGAAAAAACTGTTTCGATTTTCAAATCGACAGCGTGTGGTGGGTGTCGACATTCCTAGCGGCACCAGATGCAATCCCATCAGAGSAGCACCCAGCACTTTCGCTAAGAGTACTGTCGGTGTGAATRCGCCGTTTCGCAGCAATGCTATRACCGTAGGAGACACTTCCAATGAAATTRCATCGTCTGCGAAGATAATCATGATGGAGATGCAACGCCGAAGGCGATTTCAAGAGAATTTTCAACAACAACTTCAGGAGGTTCATGAATTGACCAATACACGACCGATATTTATCAACCATGGTAGCGCAGAGTCGAATGTTACTCGCAATCACCAACTGACGACTTYATTCTTTGAATCCTCAACAATTCCAGCAACGCCAGCAAGCAACTTGTGGTAAAATGTAAAATCCATTCAGATATCMTGAGCTGTGTCAACAYTAGAAACCAATGATACTTCACAAGCTAGCAAGTATCTACTTCCTTATAACGCTATATTATACCTGTAGGTGCAAAATGCTACTAACCTAGAATATGAATCAAACCATGAATTGCGTTTTCATAGAAAACGATACTAATTACTTCTAGTTATTTGGGATCTTTTCACACCGTAATCAAATGCTAGGTTGTTAACACATTGAGATACATAGTTTCAATGATACATTTAATCATCAAGATGGGTGCTGATAGCCTAAAGCCTTCATAAACGTCTCGTTCAGAGCAGTGCGTGCATCGTTGTAATCGGCCTCTGAAAACCCATACCGTTCCTTTGTGTTGGGTTTGGAGTATTTGATCCATGCTTCRTATATTCCGGTCGACGTATCGTGYCCACGACTATCTCCCTTGGCACTGTCGGTGATCAACTGAAACTTTTGATCTGTTCTGATTTTTCCACCGGCGCATTCACAGACCTGCGTGATCAATTCCTCTGGGTAAAATACCATGTCTTCCATCCGTATGATAAGAAATGGAAAGTTTCCCTCGACACTTGTGTAATACGAGTACCAGTCGTTCCACAGATGTGCCAAGGATAAGTGATTGTCCTCGCGTTTCTCGGCATAAGTGACTTTSACTGGATTCCATGGAGCAGCCGGCCTCGACCCTTGTCTCAATCGTGGGCACCTCTCATTCTTACCATCGCCCTTTTTTCTAGTTATCTGATGATCCCAYCTGGCGGTGTATCCGTTCTTGCACATGCTCCCAAACCATGAATAAGGATGACGAGTAGTGACGACTGGCAAAATGAATTCCTTCTTGATTTCCTTCGCCTTTTGGGTAGAATGTTTGYTCCTGAATTTTACTGGTGTATGTTTGCCCCAGGGCACTTGCTGTAGTTATGGCAAAAAAGAAAAACTTTGTGTAAGACACGAAAGAACAATCAACCATGGGTGACGCACGCATTGATCGGCAACATTGCAACCATGAAAAGGAAATTATTCACCCACTTTACTTCAACAAGCGTACATAACAATCATTCCGCCTTCCTGGAACTTTCCGTGTCATGTTCTGTTTGTTTCAGTATTTTGGCTTCCCTTACGTACCCATCTCATTCCGTAGGATTCTTTCGATTCGTTTGGTCCCATTTTTTCTCGCCGTTCGGGAATTTCACAATTTCTCTTGAGCAAGTGGGTGACAAGATTGGTTCCTGTATTAAACATGCCCGAGGATCCTAGCATTCTCTCCAGGGCGGGGACCTTTTCTCGATACGCAGGGCATGATTCGAGTCCAAGAATGACCGGACCCTCTCCTACCACCTCCCGAACCTGCGACCACGTCGGAAGCTTTTCCTTCATTTCGGGCGTAAGAACAACGCCGGCCTCGTCTCGGAACCAATCGCTAATAGATTTTCCGCTCCTGTCGTCGCTTCCGGTTCGAGAACTATGGTGGTTGGCGACGGTAGTGTTCGTTTTGCCGCTTGATTTTGAAGTCGTATGCATAAAGCCGTTTTCGCTGAAAAAGTAGGGGTTTGCTTGGAGAGAGTYCCCCGGTATGTGAGGTAGTAGGCAGATGATGTTGAACAATACCGTCGACGCGGCAACAACCAGCAGAAGGCGTGCCAACGTCTGGGTTGAGATGGGATGAGACAGCATTGGTTGCGAAGGAGACGCTTTTGATGGGGATACTAACGCCATCTTTATGTGAAATCAAAAATCACTATTCGTACTCGTAAGCKACACAATAAATTGATGGATATTTAGGACGAGCACAAATATTCCATCAAATGGAACCGCCTCTTACAACCTCTGTCCTGGTTCATTAGCATCGATATGTACGACAGTTTGATGATGATGAGAACAAACCACAAATCCCTCGATTCAAAGAGCCGTTGCCGAGGAAAGTACTAGTAGTAGTATGTACTCGTACGAGTACGAGTACCGTACCGTACTTACGGGTACACGTAACGGCTCCGAGTGGGTCATGAGAAATACGAAGTAGAAGTACGAATTACCGTACGGTACGTCCTAGATTTCTTAGCTACGAATGGCATCGATACGAGAATTCGATCTCCTATTAGTAGTAGAAGTACTACTACTACTAGTAGCATCAGCAATAAAAGGACATGGGAGTCAAGGATGAAATCCTGATGGCATCACCATGTCAAGAGGAATTCAAAGTTGAGAACACTGAGAACCCCCAGAACCCTGGAAAGGAACTGCACCTTGGAACGTAGTAAAATTACTTGTAGTAGCTTTACTAGTAGTACTAGTAGTAGTACTAGTAGTACTAGTAGCACTAGTAGTAGTACTCTTCTACTTCTACTACTAGTACTACGACTACTAGTAGTAGCACCAGGTCGTGGTGTCTTCTACTACTACTACTAGTAGTAGTAGTAGTAGTAGTACTAGTAGTAGTACTAGTAGTAGTATTTCTTACTAGGCGTGGTTGATCCTGGACACAAAAGAAAACATCATACTACTACTACTACTAGTTTTAACACACCAGCGGCAAGCACAAACCAGATGAGGCACTGCCTCATCTGGTTTGGGCTTATTGACCAGAAAGTCTGGATCTTGTTGAGAGTTCTGGATGAGGTATTTCTTGCCTTGCAGGTTGAATGCTCAGTCAACTACAACCTTTGCTCCATACATGTTGTACATGCACTCCACCTTGCTGTAGTAGGCACCATACTTGGATACAGTGCTATCATGCCAAGCTAAAGGGCAGTTGAATATGCAAGCTATTATTGCTATCAGGGGCACAGACAAAGGCACTGTGAATGTAGGTGTTGGATATCCATTGATTGCAATACTSATTCTGTATGGCCCAGTTCCTCAATGAGGTCTGTAGCCTGATCTTCAGTCCATCTTTGGCATCTCAGACCTTCTCTTGTCCAAGTTGGGGGTATTTGTTACCAATTGCCTCAACATAGGCATTGTCAAACTCTTCTCTTGACAGAGATCTGAATCTGCCATCTGGATAGTCCAGCAAGATAAAGAGGAGAATTCTATATTTCACTTTTGACAATTTGYGCATGTCCTGTGCTGCCATCCAAGTATTCATGCATTTGTATTTTCATCCTTGTATACATAAAGACATTAAGTAATATGTCAACTTGTTATTTGTTATGTTAATGGGAATCACTGTCTGACCCACTGTTTGTTTCACTGATAGTTTTCCATTTCAGGCTTGAAGTGTGGCATATGAAGGGTGGAGGTACATTCCTATGTATGTGCTACTAGTACTACTACTATGCAGTTCTTTTGCTAAGACTTTTATTGAGTTGATCTTTTGCTAAGAAATTCAAACCTAGCACCAGTGTTGGTTTTCATTGGATTCATTTCTAGTTGTTGTGGTACTGGTACCTGCTATGCCATTACGCTACAAAGAAACATCAGTATTAATTTTAGCCAGTGCTCATGGTGGGAGTATGTACAGTATGACAGAGGCTTTGGGGCAATGGTGCATGCTAGACCTACTAAACATGCTGTCAAGATGCTTTCTTTGCACCCCTATTCATAGCTTTCTAGTACTACTATTACAACTGGAGCTTATGTTATTTTTCCTAATTTTCTTTTGCTTTGTTTTGCTTTGCGACTCAACAGGCAATTGTGCTGCTTGACCAGTGTATCTTTTTTGCACCACATGTAAAACATGCATTTCCTTCATTTTTCTTTTCAATTYTTGTTTTAAAGGTGACGCAGGACCAGGCCAGGCAGCTGGACCAGTTTATAGCTCTTTTACAACAGAGCAAGGAAAATTGCCATTGCACCAGCTGTAGTAGCAACAGCACTGGCTCTGAGAAAAACACCAAGAAGGGCAGCAAGCCTATCAGCACTTTTGTCCTGCTTGGGAACAACAAGTGGAAYCTGAGTAGCARAGCTAMCCTTTCCATTCTCTTCTTCATGKTGAAGGCATCATTCTCCTGCAAATAGAAGCTCTTGTGGGTCTTGATTCCCTTCAGTTTGTGACCACCAATTTACTAGGCAAATTCTGCTGCACTGGTRCAGGTAATATGTGTAGGGGAGTTTTCATCARCTTTTGCATTTGGGAAGTATTTTTTAACAACAACACTGGTGCATTTGTAGTGGGACAAAATGTCCAGCGCTTCATTCATCACATCCAAACTGATCCCATTCTTGTCAATGAGGGTTCACCAATCTCACACCACATTTCTCAGTCCTGTAACAAGATATATATATATATATATATATATATATATACGCACAAAGAGAAGTCCCATCCAACCTTGTATTGATTAATTGCACCATCACATGTACATGTCAGCAACTCAATGCCTACTTCAAGATCAGAAAGTGGCTTGACAGTGGAGATTACTTCTCCTAGATCAGCCTAAATAGAGAAATTTCCAAACTCCCAATTAAGATTTTGTTGAATAATTGTTTTATGATTAATATATGTGAGATCCTCAGCCGCAACTGTGTCAGTCTTATACATAATTCTAATACCTCCATTTAAAAACAAAACAATCAAAAGATACGAGCTACAGAACAGAACCAGTTTGAATACCATTCACACCACACCATTTAGATACTTATGGAATTCAGTCACGTCTTTACCAATACTGTTGCATGACAGGAGCAAAAAAGATTCTGGATTGATATTACCATGGGAGATATCCTCCATCTCTGCATGAAACTTGCTTTATCAGGATGACATTGTTTTTCATCTATGAAAAGTTGTGCAAATATTACCCCAAAAACACTACATGTAGCAGTTATATTGCAAAAAAATCCTCTGCATACTAGGCTGATTCCCATTAGTAGTCTAAATCTGTAATAAATGTGAATCTAGTTAAGAGAAAGGAATTCAATTTTTGTTACTAAAGGAATACAATATCTTAATCAAATGACAAGAAGAGACAAAAACAGATGAGGACTTCAAAATTATGTCAGCTAGTAGTAGTAGAAAGAAGAGCATAAAATATTATTATTAGAACTAGTACCATAACTTCCTCTCCTGTTTCCTCCTTACTAGTAGTTGCATTATTATGTCATACTTTCTTCCTGGCACGCTAATGGCCTCTGAATGGGTCTGGTTGAGATTGCAGTGATGATATCCAGCGCCTGGGTCCTTGAGCAAGAGGAGGCCAATCAGGAAGCTTCTTTAGAAGAGCAGACAAAGAAGGAAAGGAAGAAACTACCACTACTAGAGGAGAGATGTCAAGGGATATTGTGATAGCAATAGACAGTGTATAGTTGTKCTTATWGATGATACAGTGGTAGGAGGAGCCAGTATCCTGCTTTTTGCAACCTCTACTATCTGTCCTCAAATCATGCTTGGTTCCCMTTGTAGGGAATGAATCCACAYKTCATAYATTAGAAAAAGAATCCATTCCATTGAATACCACCAGAACTAGTGTACTGAAAAAATGTKTGCATTTTAAACAGTAGTAGTAGTAGAAGCAATTTCTATTACAATGAGCATATCAGCACCTCTTCCTCTTCTGATAGTGCTTGTCTAGTAATAGCCAGGAAGTAGTAGTACAATGGGGCTAACAAACTGCTGCTAATAATCCCCATGTACTAGAATGCAACCACCTTAGTTTGTACCACTGTACCTTTTGAGAATTGAAAAAATTCATATGATCAAGTGCTTTCCTTTTTCTCTATTTTCTTCTTCTTTCTAACCACTACATAAAGCACCAAATCAATTGATATCAGGACTAATGTTGGGCTGGGACTAGCAGTACCAGTAGGACAAGAACTACCATGTGGTCTTGGGATACAAGAAGAAGGAAGAATTGTATGGAATGTCTTGTTACTACTGGGTGTGATCTGCACCAAATTACTGTTCCTGGTACTAGTAGGATTTATTAGAGATATAAAGGTGTAGTGAATATGTCTATACCATGCTCAAAGCTGTGCTGCCTTCCTTACTACTACCTAGTATTCCTTCCCCATAAAAGAATTTCAAAACAATTGTTACTTCTATAGCACCTCTTTGAGTTTTATCATTGCTGCATCTTTGGAAGTGTCCCTTGAAATTTTGAAATAGTTGCAACTAGCTTATAATATGTGTTTTACCAGCATGACTCAATTCTTCCAAGACCACAACCCCCTAGTAATTACAAAATAAGAATTGACTGGTTGGACCTCCTACCCTTGGAGGTGCTACCCGTTGGAAACACCAGGAACAGTACCAATTTTGGCCAGCATAGCTAGTACCCCTTCTGGTGGTTCATGAGGAGTTTAAATATATTATYAAATTTTTCAAAATGTGTGATTTGCAACTATTCAGCATTACTGCTACTAGTAACCTCACTTGTGTTTTCTCTTCATGATGATTTTTTTCGAATATGAATCTACCACACATGTCGTGTTTTTTTGGCTTTATCACATGCAGTAGTAGTCTTTGCCTGGTGCCAGATTGTGTGAATATTTTTAATACACAATACCAACAAGTACTACTCATGATTGTTTGCCTTCTTCAGGTGTACCCTGCTCAAAGCACCTACTATGTAGAATAGACTCCATGCTACTGTTCAATACACATTTTCTCTAGGTACTACCCAGGTACTCACAACAATATAAAAAGTACAAGAAAGGCACTTACTGTAGTATGGCTTCTTAGCAACGTGACAGGATATATGTAWTACCTGGGTCTTCTACATCCAAAAAAGATTCACTAGTAGTGTTTCAGCATGCAAAAATGACTGWTGTTGTACAATGATTACAATATTCTTTTCAGTACTATCCAGTGGTAGTTTTCTGCCAGCAGAAATTSTTACTCTATGCACATTCCGATTAAKCAAGAGTACCAAGGCTGCCATCTCCAGAGGTAAGAGCTAGATTGGTAAWAGTTTCAACATCAGCAATGGTGATAGGCCTTCAACAAAATAAAAATAGCAASTACTTTGYCAAGGGCCTACTATTAATACTACTAGTAGTATAAGAATCAAATTTGGTTTGAYGTTTGAAACCTTATGCAAGAACTGTGCCAGTGGTGATGATTTGATTYRAATAAATTCGTGGTGACTGACTTCGGTTTTCGTAAGGTGCTGTGTTGTCCGAATTCTWTAAGTAATTCTTCTTATCAATCCAGCTATTTAATGYATTCTATTWCAAGTGATCTGGCATTTTGTAACCAAACAGATCCATGATTTCCGGTGTAAACACCTCTTTTGCCACAAGCCAGTCAACTTCCCTCATTCCCTTGAAGCGATTTTCTTCCGAACCATACTTGACCATTGCCGAAACCATGTTGGTATGGCTTTTGTGTGCTGCGCCCCACTTGGCACTGTCAACAACGTAACGAAAGAGGGCGTCATCCTCTCGGGGAACAGCCCCTGCACATTGACAAACTGTTTCGACCAGTTCCTTCGCATGAAATTGAATGTCTTCAAATCGAACGATCAAGCGAGGATAATCTGCTTCAAGATATTCTTTGTACCACTGCGCCCAGTAATGAGCTAATGATGTATAGTTGGCTGGTGGATTGTATTTCACTTTAATCGGGACAATATCCGGTTTTCCATTTGGAAGAAGTTCAGGTTTGGCAAGGTTTGGACAAAATATTGAATGTGGCCATCTCGCCTCATAATTATGTTTACACTGGGAAAAAAGACACATGGAACGAAATTTACAGTCATAACAGAAASGTGAGGAAAAAATAGGATTCTCAAAACGAGTTACAACAATATAAGACTGMAAAGTCGAACTAGAGTCATATGTGTTTGTGTTTATAGCGAAGCCAGTTTGGGAGAGAAGAGTACGAATCTTACCATACTTTGCATCCAGCTRTATGGATCTCGCACAACAACGATCGGCATCACATTGGTTTTGTTTACTTTGTGATCGTGGCCGGCTGTGTTSGTCCATTTGCGGGAAGCTGGAGCGTGTTTCCCCCAAGGTACTTGCTAAAGAAGCAAAGAATAAAATGATGCGATGCGTAAGCAGTGGATAGGAATATGCATTTCAAATCATTTCATGATGCGATTTCATTTTGTTGGCGTAAAAAACTCACCCAGCGTGTACCTCCAGCTTTGTCGTTCTTATTTCTAGGCAATTTGCAGTTGTTGCTGATATACATCGCAAGAGGGTTCGTCCCGGTGTTGAACATCCCAGCTGTACCAATCGACGCGTCCACGGGATCAAACTGAGTTCGGAATTTTTTGCAATTTTCCAGTCCGAGTACAACCGGTTTACTGCCATACAATTCTTCAACTGTTTCCCACTTTGGCAACACCGCGATAACCTCTGGATCAACGTCCAAGATGCCAGCTTCACTCAGAATCTCTACCAGACGTTCTCTTCCGTCGATCGCTTTGTCGCGCGAAATACCGGTTAACTCATCAATCTGTTTCTTGTCAAATCCCATCGATGGCAAGTCTTCTTTCTTAAACTTTGTAATTGGGTTGTAGACAATTGCCCCTTTCTTGTCGCGTTTCGGACCCAACTGGACTTGATTTTTTTTGTTGTAGGGTTTGAATATATTTGAATCCGATCTCTTGCCTTTTTCGACTACGGGATGCTTTTMTTTGTGTTTTTTTACTTCTTTCAATAATTTCCTCCATGGTTTTGAAACATGCTTCGGATAGTCCTGGGGAGCTTGAGCTTTCTCTGCCTGTTTACGTTTACCTCGCCGCCTCTGATTTTGCTTTTGATCATCATGGAGCTTTCGAGCGTTTTCCGCAGCTTGCTTCTGAATTTCTCGAGGGCTTGCCGCTCTCTCCCCTGTTCGGACATGGTTTTGGTCACCAGCAGAATTGAATGTAACTCGTGACAAGGCGATTGTATAAGCCAGGGCAATTGAGCACATTACGAATATTATAAAATACTGTAATCCAGTAGTTGTCGATGACACATTGCGATTACTGGTGCTCTTTCTGCGTAACCTTGACGACGACTTCTTCTGTGATTTACTGTTGGGCGAGGATGCAGCATCCGCGTGTCGGTGTCGCAAGGACTTCATCGCTCTGTTTTATTGTCACTTATTTGCGTTACGGGCAAGGGTAGGATCAGGAGCTATTTCGGCATGAATCAGTCCGAGTGTTGGACGACAAGGGTACAGTTCTACCGGAGCCCTCGATCGGAGACAGGGAGAAAAAGTGGGTCATTACTGTACTATTAGAAGTACGGTATTTGATTACGACGGTTTACTCACTGAATTTGGTGATTTAAAAAAACCAAAACGTTTTTACCGTTTAACGGTAAAAAAGAGTAATCATACTAGTACAACGAATGTGGAGTACCAGTTGTTTCGAAGTAAAATGCGTGAACTTTTTCCCGTCTCCGCCCAAATTGTGCATTTTTTGGAATTTTTTTGGAGTTTCCATGATTTTCACTTGTGTAGACTGCAGTACAAATCCTACACAAAATAAGACTGAAATACCAAAAAGAGTTTTAAACAATTACTTTATATACTAAAACACCTTTTCTGCTCGTACCCTTCCATTAGTAGTATTAATGGAAGGGTACAAAGATGCTCAAGCTCTGTGATGTCACCAATCCTAACAAACAAAAGAAGTGTGTTCTACATTCAGTCAAAGACCAATGGAACTTCACTTCTGGTTACATCGTCCTTGCCTGGCTTGGTATTTGCATCTGCTATGGAGGTTTGGGTGGTTCAAAACAATCTCCCCAAATTCTTTGGACTTGTCTTGAGGATGGTGGTGTGTATGTTCCCATGGTCAGGAATACAATGCGCAAGAATAGATGCGGCTTTGTTAAATGATATATTCATTTTGGTGACAACAGAAGCAAAGCTAATGATACTGGTTGCTTGATAGAGTGGTACACTCCTGCTACATACTAATTATCACTAGCCTAGGCTAGCATGTGACGAGTTTATGAAGGAATAGAAGATATACAAACCAAAACAAGTTTTGATCTCATCTTGGCATTGCATTGATGAATAGAGGTATTGAAATGGACTTGAAAGCTCCATATGATGAAGGTTCTAAGCCAGAGTGGATGCCTCAGGCATCAAAGAATGGAAAATATCACCCTTGCAATTGTAGGATTTGTTTCTTCTGTGTGAACAAGAAGACCAGCACCATTGCTCATGGAAAGGTAATGTCAAAACCACATAAAGAAAGATGCAGTGGCAAGTATGAAGGAGTAAAGAGGAGCTATTGTGTTATCTGTGTAGAAGAAGCAAAGCATAGGTATCCTACTAACTCATCAGAGAAGAGATTGAGGAAGTTGCCAGCATGGATTAGTAGTATAAATGTCAAGGAATGGTTGCAGAAGTTGCAATGTTGCTGTATGTAAAGAGCATTGGAGTAACTTCAACCATCAAGTGTGGTGATGTGTTATAAATGAATTCATTTATATTTGTTAAAATACATTCTTATAATATTGTTTATAGTGATGAGAGGGGTGTGATAAGTGGAGTAGCAGTGTAGTAGTAGTAGCAAAAAAAAAATCCTAAATTTTCCAGGTGGCAACATTTGGCAACACGCGACGGGAAAAAGTTAACTGTATAATCCTACCACACCCTACAGGGCAAAAGGGCATCCTACTCAAACACTAAAAATTACTACTATTACTAGTAAAATCACGGTTACTCTCGAAGCCAAATATTTTAGTACTGGTCCTACATAGATATACTAGTTTTTGGTCACTTCTTCCACCACAAACAGCTCAATAACAAGCTAAACACAACAGCTCTGGAGAGGCCTCTAATAATAAGATCCTGCCCTTTGGGGATATGCTCAGTCATTGTGTTAATAAGAGGAGGAGTGCTGTGTGTCATTGTTACACCATGATTAGAGGCCAGGGGGGAGCCAGTTCTCCATTAATAGCCAGTATGGCCATATTTTGCTAGTTTCTGAGACCGGCTGGTGGTGGTTAGAAAATAGTAGTAGGCCTGAACTCTATCAAAAAACAAGAACTCCTCTAGGCCACCAGACTAAGCGCCCAGTCCAAGTTGATACTAGTATAATTACTGAAAAAACCTGGGAGCCTTAAGGATGCTCGTCTGGTGGCTTAGTAGAACTGGTCTGCCAATGTTACACTAGTGGATGGCCAAAAATCTAAATTGATTTTGGCTGTAATTTTATATTGAAATAATTGGTAGTACAAGTACTGCGATGAAAAAAGGTAGCACAGATCACGGCTGTTCACAGGCGGACAATTTTATTTGATATTTGGCGTTTTCTTAGAGTTAGGAATAAGAATACTAATATTTGGTAGGAATCAAGCAATCTGATTGACTGATTAGACAGATCAAAGTTTGCAATTCCTTGAAATTAAATTTCCTTGTAGAACAAGGACAGTATCATGGTAACATAAGAGTAGTACTAATCAATCCAAATTTTGATTTCTGAAGTAGTACAAATCCTTTGTGAGATTTATTTTCAATATTTGATCTATCTAATCAGCCAATCAGATTGCTTGATTCCATGATATTATCCCTAACTCAAAGAAAACACCAACTGCTGTCAAATGAAATCTGCTTTTGTACAATTTGGACAGTCATGGGCTGTTCAAGGTTCAAGAGGACATTTTACAATCAGTCCGGCATTAATTCAGTAGAGTTCAGGAGGTTATCACCAAAATATAGTAGCTATTTTGCTAAAGTACTATTCTAACTAGTCAAAAACAAAGTATTCTACTAATTGACTGAAAAGGAGGTATTTTAATCAGTCAAAAGCATATTCAAATTAGGCAAAAGCATACTACAAATCTAGTAACAATTGATCACCCCACTACTAGTAGTAAAGTGGTTCCCATCATCATTAATTTAATGATGCCATTATTACTAGTAGTAGTAGCACAGTAGAACACGATACAAAATCTACAGATGTAGTTTTCAAAGTCAACTTAATAACACACATTTTTTAACAAAGCATTACTTTTCTGATGTAACCCATACTAGTATATGTCTGGTACATACCCACGGGTGCACTTCCACCAAAACTCCTTGGAGGGAAGTGCTGCCCCTCGGAGCAGCTAGAAGCATACTTTACACCAGCAAAAGCAATGGTTCTGGCCATATAGTGCCTCTTCTACTAGTTCATGAGGTTAAATATAATATTAAGATTTTTTATATCTGGTACATACCCATAAAACAACCTTAGAATAACTCAAGACTTTAGTGTCATTTTGGTCAAAGGGGATCCAAGAATGTTGTTATGTAAAATAGTCATCATTTTTGAGGAGAAAAAGACACTACAAATATCATAACAAGTGATTGCTACACTAAGAAGAAAGTGGTTCCCATCCTTACTTTGATGATGCCATCCTTATTTTTTCAGTACAAATTTTACAGAGCTCCACTGAGTGTTGCTCCCCAACATTTTCAGCATGGTTTGCCTTCTGAGAAAGAAGCAGGATTAGTTTTACACCACCAGAATAGTTGCAAACTACCTCAGTAGATTTTGTGCTGCATTCTACTTTGCTAACAATGATGGCATCATTAAATCAACAATGGGAACCAGCAGTGGTGGTGATCACTAGTTATGATGTTCATTGTATGATGTTACTACTTCTACTACAAATATTTTTGGGGCTCAAACTACTAGGCCCACCAACAAATCATGGATTTTATTCTTGATTATTTTGTGAGTTATACTACTAGTATGTGCATGGTTATTTCTTCTTGTGGGTTACTACTGCCACAGACATCATAACAAGTGATTGCAGCAATAAGAAAGTGGTTCCCATTGTTAATTTAATGATGCCATCTTTAGCCCAGTGGAACACAGTACAAAATGTACTGAGGTAGTTTGCAACTATTCTGGCAACGGAGAGCCAATCCTGCTTCTTTCTCAGAAGGCAAATCATGCTGAAAATTTTGGGGAGCAACATTCAGTAGAGCCCTATAGATTTTGTTCTGAAAAAACAAGGATGACATCATTTAATTAATGATGGGAACCAGCACTTTCTTAGTGCCGCAATCACTTGTTGCTCAATAAACTACCATGAAGCCACTTTTCTTAAAACATAGCTTTTTCAAATATATTTGTTGTTATTTTATTCAATGCAAACCTACTAACCCACATTTTAGAACATGGGGTATTGGTTTTTCAGACAAAAGATAACGCACTTTTGCACCCTCAAATTATAGGACCAATGAAAAGGTCATGTGCGCATACAGAATGGGTTCCAAAGGTCCAGTATTTGTTGCTGTCAAAGCTAAGAAAATAGAGCTATGTACCATTACTACTGGTACTGTTATTCAATTGTCAACCAAACTACTAGTGCTAGTACTAGTACTAGTACTAGTACTAGTACTAGTAGTGCAACCACAACAAAAATTAGTAGTAGTACTACTTCCCTCTCAATGGTTGACTTTTTCACTCTCACATCCACCAGATTGTACTGCTCCATCAGTGTTACTACTACTAGCAGTACCATTATACTACTAGTAGTATTATTACTACTACTATGTTTACTACTGCTAGTCCTAGATCATTTCCTGTATAGATGTCTTGATGGATGTAGTGCCAGATTCACCCTCTAACACACCATGCAATGTTGCTAGTAGGGCAGGCTGAAACTTTAGTGTCACAACAACATTACTGCTGGAGAATGACACCAACTAGTATGTGCTAAGTCCCTAAAGTCCAGAAGGAATGCTATGACTGATCAGCAAGATGGAGGGCTCAAAAGTCACTGCAGCTTGGAAGCAWCTGCAGCTCAAGAGCAGTTTGCTTCTAGTAGGCTGTGTTGGAAAAGCTCAAGGCTCAACTAGAGAAGAATGAGGTGACAATTCTGTTGTCCTAAATGTTGGTAAAGTTAATTAATTGCTTTATCAGCTTTGCAACAAGAAAATAATAATAATTATGACAAAACTTTCATCGCTTGATTCTTATTCTGTTGGGTTGCAACACAGTACTGCACTCCAACATGCTGGCCGCAAGGTGCAGATGGCACAGCTCACAGGTATGCGGGCATGTTAGATGAAGACTTGGCTTTGGTCTAGCACTCACATGCCACCAGCAGATGGAAATGAGGAATACAATGAGTTCTTATTTTCTATTGTGACTGCTCTAGTGTTTAATTTTCTCGTTACGTTTATTTCATGGTAAATTAGCTCAGCAGCAACTCAGCAGCACCCCATTATGCCGCTTTTGACTTGTTCTTTTGTAGTACAAGTAGATTGTTCATCGCTGATATTGTTCTGTACTCCTCCTGCATCAGTTTTTTCAAAGTCACCACTATGCGTTGGACTAAAAACGCCTTCCTTCTTTTTCTCCATTTCTATTGCCTTATTTTTGTCGCCTTCTTCGTCTTGATACCAATCATTATCTTCGTCTTCASATTTGTCACTATCTGGAAAGCTTTCTTGCCTTTCCGATTGTGGTGAAATTAGTACAGTGTGCTGTTCACTAAGCGCTTCCAATATTGTTCTTTTTTCATCCCGTAATACATCAAAATTTTTGGTAGTTTTCCGTGGCCACGGCATACTTGTGATTGCAGCAGTACCGCGTGTTGTTCGTCGATTCAG
>CAACVS010000080.1:0-33603 GCA_900660405.1 Pseudo-nitzschia multistriata
CGTGAGATTCTAATTTGAGCATAGAAAAACACGCGCGGGAATTTGTTTTCGTGCACGCGGGAAACTTAAAACACCATTATATCGGTTTGTGTGACGTATAAGCAACTATTAGTACTACTAGCAACAGTAGTTTCATAGCAAACAAGAAAAAGGACCAAGAAACAACAAGAAGCAATGGGATTTGGATTGAAATTGATGTCAGGAAAGATCCTTAGTAGAGGACCAAACACATTAGAAAAGGTGAGTATTCCCTGTGCTGTGTTTGTGTTTGTGGGTGTATTGCGACATGCGACAGGAAGACACACAGAGATTCCTGGGGTTCGTGGTTGTTGCCAAACCCATTTCATCTTTCAAATTGAATTTTCTTCGCGGGATCACTTCTACGGATTCTACTACGCCATCAACAACCAATCGACGCATCTGTTGTCTCTCCCTTATTCCTTCTCGTTTACAGGAAGTGGGAGAGATTAACCACAAAGATACTAGTAGTAATAAATAAATTGTCGATTACCAGTTATTTTACTTACTATCTCGCTTCATTGCAATCTACGAAGAGGCAGGAGCGAGTTGATAAGTCTCTACAATTATCACTTCTACGTATGTTGTGTTTTTTACGGAACCAAGCCTAAGAAGCTTCTTTGACTTTGAATGAATGACTGCTCTGGGATCTGTTCGTTCGACTCGATTGCCATAAGCATGCCCGTCCCGTCGTTGTCAGATGCCATTACACCACATTTTCCGATAAATCAGTCCCGATACCCGCAGTTGGCGCCTGGTATTCCATGGCCGTATCAGGTCTGAAGAAGATAATAAACATGTGCAAGATTCCACCAGCCAAAAATGCAGCACCTGTGCAATAATTCAATATCATGACCTTGGCGTCTTTTCCCAATCCAAAGCACAAAAAGGCGACAAAAATCAGATAGAGTCCCTTTCCGCGAAGACCGTACATAAAGCCAAAGTTCTTGCGCATGTCCTTGTTGAGCTTTTTCATGGGGGACCACCACATCAGTTCGTACAAGAACAACAAGGCAGCAAACAGAATCATGTAAAAGGCCAAAAATGGTTCGCTGAGATCACCAATCCCGGTCTTGTGTACCTCGATGATCGTAAGGACTCCCAATGCTGTCATCATAGCAGCCAGTCCCATGTTCAAGAGACTGAGCAAGCCCAAAAGGCAATTGCCTTTTCCTCCCGAGCCTCCCTCGGCACTATCGTGTTCAGAAATTCAAAGAAAACCAACGATTCCGACCATCGCCATGATTGCAGTAGAATCGAGAGCAGAGGGAGAGACAGAACATGCACAAGGTAAGTTGCGATGAGATAATTCAGAGTAAAACATAGCATGAAGAATAAGGGAGGATAAAACAAGGACAGGCTGATTTGCGGGATAACAGCAACGAGGGATGTACTTACCCGGCATTTGCGGACGGTGCTGTGACACTCGGATCGACGTTTGCATCTGATACAGCCGGAGCGGAATTATTCCCAGAGTTGACCCAATCGGGTTGACCATATTCTGCCATTCTTATTTGTTTTCGATGTAGTTAATTAATAGAAGTAGTGTACCAGTCGGTTCGTACTCGTTCGTTGTCTGGTGATATTGCTGCTTTGCTGCTTTCACCGGTTACAATTATTTTTCCCATTGTTGCTCGTCGTTGGTCGAATCGTGTTATTGCCGCAGCCGGTTGGATTGCCCGTTGGATCATGCATGCCCTGCGCTACTTTCTTCAGCATTGATTTTTGATTTTGATTTTTAGCCCTAACTCTATATATAAAAGATAAAGACGATAGTACTATCTTAGTACCGGTAGTTTGATATGGTCATGGATAATGTCCTTCTTCATTTTTAGTCATCCGTGCGGCACGAATAGATCATTCTCTGTATCAATCGAAATACTAGTTTTTAGTTTTTCTAATGCTTATTCTACCGTACGAACCGATAAAATACACAAACCCATACTGTACTAGGCCAGTACCGAATAACATAGTCGTAATCGTAATCGTTCTAGTAGGGGCATTACGTTGTGTACGAGTACCGGTACCATAGTGTGGTCCGGATGTACTTCTACTTTCCGAATGAAAGTGTTGTAACAAAGAAGTTCGATCTACTCACTGAAGAAAAGGCCTTATAAAGACTTTCTTCTGGCTTCGTCTATGGTATTATCGGTCCCATTATCTCTAATCTATAGGCAGTAAAATCTTCGACAACGACAGTTGATTCTCGTGAAAGAGCACAACGGCGGCGACGAAAAGAACGTCAATAATCAGCAAAAAAAAGCACTACTATCAACATCAGAGCAGAGCACAACCTCATCATGTCTTCAAATAACATCAGAAGGAACCCCAACGGCTCTCGGAGGTTTTTGTACGGCGATCAGGACGAAGACTCCTTTTCTGCACATAGTTCTCGATCCCGCAACACTCAGCGCAGCGCCGGATTTTCGACTCGGGATTACATCGTTGACCAATCCGTCAATCTCATGGACATTGGAATAGGCGACTCCGCCTCCTCTGTTTCCCTCCCGGCTCGTTCTTCCTCGATTGCCGGGATGTTTCGGAGCTCGGTGGAAACTGAGATCCTGAATCGCTTCGACGAATACGGAGATGCAGCCCCCATGGCAGATGCTGAGGAATACATCGATAACGACAAACGGCGTCGAGGGACTGCCATGTGGAGAAAGTGTCGAAAAGCTCTGTGTTCTATGTACACCTTGACACTTCTGGTGTCACTCACTGGTATATTTCTCGTCGTATACACTCTGGTATTGACAGTTAACACTAAGGGTAGAGAAAAGACAGACTCAGTGACAAAAGCCGACAACAAAAGCGGCAGCGGCAGCAGTAACAAAGACGCTAACCACGAGCGTTACGGTATGATTCGATCGCGGATTGTTGATGCTGGTGTGACCTCCGAAGGACTCTTCGATGGGGGATCTAAGTCTCCACAAAAGTTGGCACTAGATTGGTTGGTCCTCGAGGACCCTGCAAACCTCAAAGATGATCACCCGGCCTTACTCGATCGTTATGGGCTAGCTGTCTTTTATTACAGTAGTGGCAATGCCAACAAGACAACGCTCGTAGGGGGATGGAAAAATTCTGACAACTGGATGACTGGGAAGGGTATTTGTTCCTGGCACGGAGTGGAATGCGGTATCAGGGAACAAGAAGCGACGGCCGAAAACAAGTTCACACCTTTTACAAAAACCTACGATGCCGACTCGCAAGTGAAGGGCATTCGCCTTGAGGACAACAACGTGGAGGGTACGATTCCCGCCGAACTCTCAGGCTTGATGGAGCTCGAGATTCTGAATTTCGACGACAACAAATTGAGCCACACGCTGCCGTCGGCACTGGGGAGCCTCTCCAAATTGAAGGATCTTTTGATCGGAGGGAACGCCCTTTTGGGCACTCTGCCTGCGGAGTACGGTGAATTGACCGAAATTCACCAGTTGCATTTGGGGAAAAACCACTTTGAGGGTCCAATTCCTAACTCTTGGTTGTCTAAACTCACCAAGCTGAGGTATCTTTCTCTCGAACGAAACAAGATTACCGGGCCGTTTCCAGATCTTTCAAGGATGACTCGTATGAAGGGTTTGTTTCTGCACGATAACAACTTCGAAGGCACTCTACCCGAATGGCTTGGGAGACTGACGGGTCTGTGTAAGTAAAATAAGATTGTTTATCCTGCTTTGTTTTGTGTTTTCTTTCCGTACGATCAAAACTTACGCGTCATTCTTCAAATTTTGTACTCCCCCCCGTCGTTGCAGTGGATTTAAGGATAGGAAAAAACAAGTTTGAGGGAAACATTGGTCTCTTGGCTTCGTTGCAAAACCTTGAGACGTTGCACATTAACAAAAACTCGTTTACGGGTAGTATTCCGAATATGTTTGATCACCTTTTCAGGTTACACGAGCTCGTAATGAACAACAATATGTTTGAAGGGTCAATCCCGCTCACGTTGACACACTTACAAACATTGAGTAAGTTGTACTAGATGCTTCCGCTGCTATGCACTATTTCATGCTGTTTCCAGGCATGCTTGTTTTGAATCAGAGCGACCTTATTTAATGGATTTTGCTTGCCTCTTTTCCTTGATCTCCGGCTGACGTGCTGCAGGAACCTTAAATCTTGGTTTCAACCAACTCGACGGTGAGATTCCAGCGGGACTAGGCCTCTTGACTGATATCATAATTATTTCGTTGGACCACAATCGATTCGAGGGCACGATTCCTACGCTTTTGGGGAAATTGGATGATATCACCGACCTGACACTGAGCCACAATCAGTTCTCCGGGCCTATTCCTTCGGAATTGGGAAGATGCTTTCGTCTGGAGCGTCTGCACGTTCAGCACAACACGTTGTTGGGTGACATCCCCCCAGAGCTCGGAGAGCTGATCGGCCTTATCGACCTGCGTCTGGAATCGAATCAGTTTGGTGAGACCACGATGCCGCCCCAAATATGCGCCTTGCGAGAAAGTGAAGAATTAAAGGTTTTGTCTGTCGACGACAATGTATCGTGTGAATGCTGCACGGACATCCCAGATGCCTTTTAGATTACTCATCGGAATGAATCGCGTCGGATGCGGTATTTCACCGACCACGGGGCTGATAAGAGAAACTCTTGCTAGGGCAAAATGTAAAAGTAGCGTTTAATCAACATCCAATTCCTGACAACATCGAGAGCATGTACCGCGTGGGTGCAATAGGGGTATAGAAATAGCATTATGGGATAATGATCAATGCGAGACTCTCTTGGCACGAAATGGAGTCAACTTAGGATCGCCTATGTCTATTCGCGAATTGCTTCGAAAGTTCTATTCGGGTTGGATCAGAGAAAAAACACTAAATTCATCAACCGTCAAACAAAGTATACTGATATTGTCGGCAGGCAACGCAAAGCACTACTCCTTCGATCGGTCTCGCAAAGCATTAATGCCTGTGCAGCGTATCTATCAGTGCACTAATGCGATGGTTTGTCGAGAATATACCATTCCCATTCTGTGGAGTGAGACAGTATTTCGTGTGGTAATATTGAGAGCCTCAGTGCCGAGAATGCGGGTGACAAATACCTGTCTTTGGCTTTGTTCCGCAACCGATTGTCTCATGGCTCAGTTTCAAGCGTAGTAGGTGCAATACTTGCCAACCTATACCGTTACAGTGCGACTAGAGTCAAAGCATTGATAACAGCTTGAGTACTTTGGTGTTGTTATAAAATTATTTCCCTGTTGAACTGTGCTACCAATATTATTCGATGGCAACTGAATTCTCTTTGGTCTAGCCCTCTGGTTCGTTCGGCCCTTGACTCACTCGCTCGCACAGAGAGGAGGAGCCGATGCTTCCACACAGAGAGGAGGGGCCGATGCTTCGACGCAGGCGGGAGGAGCCGACACTTTCACAATCGCCGCAATTTTGCATCGGCCGACCGGGCAAAATCGTTGCTTCGTTATAGTGGTTTCATGGTGGTCGTTGCCATTGTTATTGTTGCTGTTGCTGTTGCCACTTCTGCCAACGGCAAGGACCTTCTTCGCACAGTCTCCACAGAGGCACTGGTGGCCACACGGAATAACCACGTGATCTGCCTCGTTTTCCAAGCATATGACACACGTCGCGGAAGTCTGGTAAGACACAATGGGTTTGGCGTCGTCGTATTGAGATAGGCTAATCAGATCTTCCTCTTGTTCCTCTGGAGTATTGGCGTTGCCATTTGTGTACACCTCCAGAAATTCCAGGACTTCCTCTCGAAAGGGATGATCCGTACGGTAGTTGACCCTCGCCAACTGAAGGGGCGTGAATCCACCGTCATTTCTCACGTGGGCGCCCTCGGGGTACGCCTGGAGGAGGGCTCTCACTACAAAGGGCGGAGTTTGGCCGCCATAGCAGGCCAGGTGAAGAGGCAGGTCACCGCAGGGGTTTTTCGTTTTTACCCAGCGCTGGCCGTCACTGGTTTGCAGCCGTCGGCGTATCGCGGACCAGTTTTGCTGCAGGACTCTGTGGTGCAGCTTGGTTTGCGTGAGGCCCATGATTGAAATGGTATGTGTTTGCGGAATACAAGGTTGTCGTGGAAATAATGTTTATATCACTGTTGTGTCATCGCATCAAACGTGTCAGCACCTATGTCGAAAAGAGCAGAATTGTTTTCTGCAATCGTTTCAAAAACAAATATCTCCGGAGTGGACTTTCCCGTACTCGTTGAATAAGCTCCCACGAACGAAACACACCTCTCTCTTAAGGAGACGATAACGCGACGGTTTCGTCGGAATGCGTTGCTGGGCTGCGCTGTACGGTGTGGTGTGTTAATCGTGTTTCTCTACTTCTTCAAATCGTAGTCGAACCATCGTACAAATCCAAAGTCTCAACACATATTGTACTTGCGAACCCCCTTAGATAGAGAAAACAGAAAACAACTCATCCTCAATACTGTAGATTGATGATGGTTATTCGGTGGGAAATGATAGAAGCAAAGCGATTTTGGTTTTAAAATTCCGCTATTCTTGCGGAAGATTGAACGATGATGATGGAGTTAGTTCTGGTAAGAACTGTAGGTATTACTTTACTGTACAGTAAGTACTGTACTGTACTTCACGGTACGTGTTGGCTTGTTGCCTGCCCTATTTCTAGTCATTCTCATATCACTTCGTACTGAGCGTACGTACCGAACTGTATGAAACTTGGCGATCTTTTTTCAGATAGGAGATCCACGTCTCAAAAGATTCATCCAGTCGTGTATATGGGGGGGTTCTTCGTTGTCGCTTCAATTTTCAATGGAAGTACAGTAGTACCGTACGTTCGTACCGCATACCGTTACGACTTCACGACCCCTGCTGCGGAGGCGAGCACGACGTAACGTACTTTAACAGCGACTTCGTACTCGTAGACGTTTCGTATCGTTCGGTCTACAGTGCCGTACCTCCTCCTCCGGTTTTACCTCAGCAGTCCTGCCGAAACGCATTATCGATTGATGAATCCATTCAGATACCGGAACTTCAGTCTGTTTTTCATCTCTTGCACTGGATTTTATTCGATCCAACCGGCGTCGTTCGATCTGTTGGCACCCAAGGCAGGACAACCATGCTTCGCGGGATCGATGGAACCAAGGTCGACAAAGACCACAAAAAGGAAGGGAACGACCCCAAGACAGCGGCCGAGGAAGAGGAGGAGCGCATGGAACACGAAATCCTCTTGGCGGTTTTGAAAGAGGGCCGCGGGGAACGCGACGAGCGGGGCGAAAGGGAGGAATGGAGCCAGCACGTCGGATGGCACCGAAAGGAAAACGTGGGCGTGTTGAAGCGGCAGCGCGCTTCTCGGGACCGTGGCGAGAGTGCCGGTCCACAACGGAATGGTCTGGGACACAATCTGAGAGCCGACAGACGCCATAGCGATCGCGGCCTCGACAACGACGATCGGCTGCCCTCTTCGCTGCTGCAAAGCGGTGGGAAATTGGTCGAAACCGGGGGCAAGCACGGATTTGGTTCCCTCCACGGCAAAAGTGCCGAGGGGTCGCTGCCAATGTCGTTGGTGTTGGCCCTTGCGGCACTTTTTCTGTTTTGTTTCGGCGTATCGCTGAGAGTGCGAAACAAAGCTTCTAGAAGCCGGATCGGAGGATTTCGACGACGAAGCACGAAGGGGAGAACACTGTGAGGGACCGGCGACAGAATGAGTTCCAGCATGAATCACCATCCGGGATTCAATGCTCGATTGATGCTCGGATTCGTTGTGGTGCGACAACCATCKATCCCCACGACGATCGAGATCGCTTTGCAGCAATCGCTTCAACCGTAGCAATTGCTGCGTCGCTGTGAGCATCTCTGCCGTTTCCTTTCTCCGAGCCGAACAAAGGACGAAACGGAACAGCCGTGCCGATCCAGGAATGAACTTCGGTGGTAAGCCGAAAGACGCTAAAGAAATAGACCTCGACGATGGGCCTCCCAGTTTTTACGGGCACAAATGATTGCACCATAATGATCGGCGGTCCTTCCGACGTTTTGGTAGACTGGCGACGTGAATGGAGAACTTGATGTTGGAGCGAATGAATCAAAAACCGACACTTTGGCTCTCTCGAGCATAGTGGCCATTGTTGCAGACCAAGCTATTAGTTTTAGAAAGAGCTACTAGTAGATCAACATATTTTGGTTTTGGTCCATATTTTTGCCATGTCATGGCTGGTGTGACAAGGAAAGGCAGACCGTCTGCGGTTTGTCAGTCTCGTTTCGGTTCAAAGAATTTTTATGGTCTGAAATTTTCTCATTTCTGTTCAATGCAAAGGAAGTGTATGCAGCATTTCAAGCCACAATGGAATTGTGAATTTTGTTTCAACAAGTGCTTCATAATGATGTCAGGGACTCGTTTCATCAATGGAATCAATTGGATGCAGTCCTGCATTATTTCTTCTTCTGCTGTTGGTTGCAGCTAGCAAATCTTCAACGTCTTATCCTGTCGCAACTCCTACTAATTAGACAACTACTACAAGGAATGTTCCCCTGCTGCCTCATTGGTTCAACAAGAAGACAGCCCCCATTTGAGATGCTTCACATTGCAACAACAACAACAATAACAAGCATAAGCAAGAGTGCAACAAGAACCCCTCTTCTCGACCCGTTCATTTATTTCTACTTGTAGTACTGCAAGTACTCTATTTCCTTTTGCTTTCCTTTCCAAAGTGCTCCTTTCTGTCAATAGAGAACAAGGAGAAAGGTGCAAGTTGATAGGGCCAACAGCAGAAACCCAATGCCAATAATTCCTGTGCTCTGGGAGGAACAATGGACATGCTACAAGCAAAAGAGGAATGCTTCTAGTAGCTTCTTGCTTCTTGTTGCTCTCGATGACTAGAGCAGGAGGAATGGGTGTGGCACCGCTGCCACCACCAAGGACTTCATTCTCTAGTAATGTACTTCGTGCTAACAAGCTTTTCAGGCCCATCGGGAACCTATCCTCCAATTACGTACGTACGTACGTACCGGTACTCATAGGTACGTACTTACTCTTAGTCTTGGTTTTCGTGAAAAATAGTTTTCGTTTTTGGTTTGGGGAATACGAGTTCGTACCAGTATGTACGTACTCTATGTACATACGAATAGTAGAGGTACATACCCACAATGGCACTTTCGTATCAGAGATGACGCATGTAACCGTGCGACGGCCAGTTTTTATTAGGAAGCGACACGATCGATGTTCGATCGTTGATGGGTGGACTCGACTTCCGCCATCAGAAACGCTTGGGATCGGTGTCCTGCCGTGATGGGTGGCGGTCAGCAGTGCTACTACTACTCGTACTTAATGGGAGCCGAGAGCAGACCGCTGTTCTTGATTGATGATTCTGCTTCTAATCCAAACCAGCGAGTGAGTTCAAACACTTTGCTATGCACAGTATATATAGTACCAACGGATCCAGAGAGACAACAAAGTCCTGTATTGCAATAGCTAGCTAACTAACAGCAACGACAAGCTGCACCATACCCAACATCGAACTATCCCTTCTTTCCCTAGGTCTGCTAGTTTTTGCGGCATAGAGAGGAACAGAAGCTCGATTGCACACATTCTTGCAACAAAGGAACGAGACGATGCTTCGATTTCTGAGCGTCTTCTGTTTGGCGGTTTGCCTGCCGGTTTTGGCATGGACCTTTGTCACAAAAACACCTCCCCTTGATGGCGCTTCCCGTGCCCACCGAATTTCAGCGCCGGGGGCAGCGCAATCCACGCGGTTTTCGCCATGGGCGATCAGGGATCGGTCGACCCAACCACCCTTTGGTCTGGGGAGCTGCCGGCTGTCGGCAAAGGGAGACGATGCCGACGAGGAGGACGCCGACCTCTTCGACGTCGATGGCTGGGAACCCGACGAAGAGGACATTATGAACGAGGCAGAAGAGATTGGCGATCTAGACGACGAGCTGGACCTGGACGACGTAGAGAGCTCCGTCGCGGGTCTGGACGAGGACGATGAGGACGGCATCGATTACGAAGACGAAGACGACATGATCGACGAGGAAGAGGAGGAAGAAGACGAGGACATCGAGGAGGAAGGCGGTGACTACGACGAGGACGAAGAAAACGAGGACGAGGACGAGGACTACGATGCCGAGGACGACGACATCGAGTCCTACCTCAAGGGCGACGGTGGCATGGACGAGAAACCGCCGGAGGGATACTCCAAGTGGTGGGAAGACTACGGCTTCGAATCCAGAGAAGACTTCGAAAACAATGAACTCTTTCCGGGGGGCATGAAGGGACTGGTTGCGGATCGGTTCGACACGCCCGACGAGGATTTCTGGGACGACGAGGCTACCATGGTTCCCCTCGAAGAAAGCGAGGACGATCCAGAGTACAACGAGCTGATGAAGGACGTCGTCGAAAACTCAGCCAAGAGGCAGGCAGCGGCCGAAGCGAGTGCCGACGACTCTGACAAGAACTTCTACGAAGGCGAACTCGAAAACGAGCTGGAGACCATCGAAGAATTGTCCGACCTGCTCGACGACAGCATTCCAAACGATACCGGCGAAGAGGAGTTCACCATCGATGCATCCGAACTGGACGGCATGGACATCGAAGAAGAACTGGAAGGGGTCACAGCCCTGATCGACGACGAGCCCTACGTCGGTGCCAACCGAACGGACATTGCGGGCACCGGCATCACCGACGAGGAAATGGAGGCTCTCGATCAGTCCTGGAAAAACATCAACGACTCGCTCGAAAAAGAGCCATGGAACAAGGTCGCTGCGACTCAGTTCGATTTTAACTATTCCGCTTATCCAAAGCAATACCACTACGACATGCAACAGACGGCGGTCGAAATCGAATCCGCCGGATACGACGTCTTCCCGTGGCTGAAGTACGACATGGCCTTTAACGTCTCGAACCTCATCCTGGCCTCCATCAAGCACAACCCGGATGCCCCCGTCATCCTGCAACACTGGTACCCGCAGCTCATGGTCTGCGAGCGCTATCAGCACGCACGAGATGTCGATTTCGACTTTACCTGGGACGATGTGAACAATGCCGACATGGAAGAGCTGGAGCGGTATTACTACGGGTTCGGTTACGAGGAGATTCCCAAGAAGGCTCCCGCCGAAACCGGAATGATCGCCTTCGAAGACGCCGACGAACAAGAGGTGAAGATGGCGGCCATGGAAAAATGGATGCTGGATGTTTACAACAGCGAATGGGACAAGAAAGACTTTGACGACGAGGACATCAAGGATGAGGACAATGTCTATTCCGACAACTTCAAAATGCCCCAGCACCCCGATCTGCCGTCGTGGGACGAAGCCCAGGAAGACGTTGCCGGATGGAAGGACGAATACGGAGAAGACGACGAGCTCGACGAGGAGGGCATCGCGTACCGAGACATGATGGGAAGATCCGTAGACTACACCAGTGCCCAGGACGACGACTTCCAAAAGAACTTCCGGGGCCACCTGATCATCGCCTGCGGGAACTTCGAGGCCGACCTGGACGACGCCGAGCTGATCACGACGCGCATGGAGAAGGAGTTTGGCAACGCCATCTACACGGAGACCAAGATCTACCAGCACGCGACCCCGGACGACAACGTCTTTGAGGTGTGGCTGGAGAGCTACGAGATCGATCTGCTCCACTCGAAGCGAAGGGCCGCCATGAACGTCGTCGGGTGGGAAGGCAAGGGAGAGCTCAACGAGGACCGAATGGACTTTTTAGTAAAGGAGATCGGCAAGCTCACGAGCGACGACGCCCGAACCAGCTTCCGCTGGACCGAGGAGCACGTCAGTTAGAAAAGAGCACAATAAAAAGATGTAGAAGTTGCGCGCAATGCGCCGGGCTGGAACGTAAAATGGATTTTTGACTCGTAGCTCTACTCTTCTGATACAATAGTGTAGCTAGTGTGATTGAGCTAGGTTATCGATTGGTATCAGTGCAACAGAAGGACGACCAGACTGATAAAGGCGTCTTCAAAAGTCGCTCATCTATTACTTTAGCTACAAGAGTATCGATTCACTGAACTGGTAGATCGTTTCGATACTTTGATTCTCATCTGTGTATATCCTGAATGAGGATGCAAGAGTCAGTGAACCCAGATTGACACTTTCCAATAAGACTCGACTATGATTTGGAGTGCCGAAGGTGACACCAACAGTTATTGGGTGACTCGAACTAGATCGAAGAAAATTGCTCCGAGAGCTCTTCAAGTTATCGTTGCTTTGAATTTGTCAACTTTGATACAACAAATACGTTTCTTATTCAACAGGGGTCTAAAGCTAATTGCAATTGCTAGTTTTATTCTCTAAATTGTTCTATGCCTTGCTCCTCAAGATTTCTTTGAGGTTCAGTATCAAATCCTGTTTCCCAATTTCGTCATCCCTAGAATCCCACTCTTCCACAACTCCTTCTGCTCGTTCGGTACCAGTCTCACTGTCTACACTCACAATCGTGATTTCCGCCAAGCATTTTTTTCGTGAAACCTTGCCAACGATTTTCCGGACCGGGTCAAAGTAATATATCACGTCCTCCTCGTCTTCTTCTTCGTCCTCCGAAGAGGACGCCATCGACATTAGTTCGTCAACGGTTTCGGCGGTTTCGTCGACAGAATCGTCTTCGATGGAGGACGACGATCCAGCTTCTGGTGAGAAGTTAGTCTCGTCGTTACTCGCTACTTCGTTGTCCTCTCCGGATTTGCAATTGGCATCTTTGTTATTTTCTTTGATAAGTCTCTTTTTCTTCTTCCCCCCCTTTTTTTTCTTTTTATCATTCTTCTTTGAAAATTTTAAAGGTCCTAAGATTTCTTGTCCCAAACACAATCCATTTGACCATCCCTTGTCCATGATAGCTCGATAATTCAGTTTAGATTTCTGAAACATGCGTCCGCCGTTAATAGCTTCACCCTCACAGCTTGTGTCGCTTAGAGCATCCTTTGCACCGTGTTTGTTGAATTTCTTCGTCTTGTTCTTTTTGCGTCGCGGTCGCACGCTGTAGAGTTCTTCGCATCTCACCATTAGTTTGAACATGCCTAGGTCGGCCATGGTTTGTGCAAATGTGTCAAGGCACCGAAAGTAGTATTGAAGGATGGACATTTGATTGGACTTGAGAATTTTCTGGAGGGCACCCCCTTCGATCACAAGTCCTTGGACGTAATTCCGAGTTGCCACCATCATTCCATACACCCTGAAGCCATCTCTCACCAGAACCGCAGCTAATTCAAACTTGCTGTAACCACAAGTTAGCTCCTCTTCTTGTGTCTTCGGAAAGTATCTGTCAATATGTTGCTCACAGGTGCACGTAGAGGCTATCATTTCGTTTATGCTCTTTTGCCCCTTCACGCTCGACTTTTCGGGGCTGATCTTGCCTTCCTTTACTAGTTCATTGGTGTGGACGCACGCATTTGCGAGTTTCTCCAACTCGAAATAGAGTTCCTCGTCAGCTTCTCTCGCTGTCGCCGTTCCCAGCGGATCCAGATATGGACGAAACGTCGTAAAGAACTCGTCTTTCCAATACATAAAATGCTCGATCGACTCGATCTCGTCGGCATTTTTGAGAAATTGTTTGAAACGTTCATCCTCCAAGGCAGCAGCGCCATTGTTTTGCTTTGAACTCGTCTTGTATGTTGATGATCTTGAGGGTGACCTCAGGCGTGTCACCGGTGGTTTGGAAGTAGGTCTTCTCATTATCCCACTAGAGTATTTTTCAATAGGCTTTACTAGACAACTTTTTGACGTGTGGCGTCGAAGAAAAAGTAAGGGGTTCCTTTTGTGAAGGATTGAGCTATTTCATCCAAAATCACGTACAGATCGTTCACACTTAATGTATGCTCTTGGTTCGCATTCTGAAATTCAAGAATAGATAATTTCAACACGATGATACGAGAATGACTCTGATTCACCAATCTTAAGGTCACGCTGCGTACTACCGCATGGGTTCGTTGATCCGCTAAAAATTATAGCGGAGGTCATTTTGATCTTGTTGGTCGTGAATATGTCATTTTACTACCATTATCTACACAAGGTCTACGAAGCACACGTTTGAATGTGCCTTTGTTGAAGGGGACCTAAAAAGAACGTTCCTGTACAGAAACAACGGAAATAGGAACGCAATGTAAGACCAGTTCCACAAAATCAAAACGCAACCGGTGAAATTAAGCAAACGCCACGGAAATCATACAACATAAAATACTTCCAACGTTCAAAAACGTAACACCCATCTAGGAAGTATGACTATCACTAACAATCCTCTTGATAACGACGATCGTCTCAAAGGACTCTTGTCTGAAGTCCACAAAGTGCAATCGGAAAAGACATACAATGCTTGGTCTAAAACATTTCTGGAGTTCTACACCACCGATCTTGACCCCGACGGTATCTTGAATGCACGCGATAATTATTGTAGAGTCTTGAAGCAATTTAAGAAGCTTTCTGAGAAACTAGCTCTCGTCGAGACTCTTTTAAACGAGAATGGTCACATTCGTAGTTCCAATTCAAACGATGGGGCCACCACAATAACAATAAGAGGCCGGCGAATGCTGACGAATCTGTCCGAAGAAGTTGCAACGACCGAACAAAAGGTGAAAGACTTTATGCCCAAGACAAACGCTGACGAGGAACGTTTCGGATATGACAAGTTTGAGCTGGCGGCTGTCCTGCTTCAGGATGACTTCTACGCATATGATCGAATGAAGGAAACAACACATTCCTTGGATCGAATTCGAAACAATCTTGGTGTTGACGAAGACATCAATAGCGAGAACAGTCCATCCAATACTGATAGAATTGTCGACGAGAACTTCCAAAAGCCTCTCCAAAACTATATTGAAGCCGTGGAATCATTTATCGAAGTGATGGAGGACCTAGGTTTGTTCACTTTGATGAAACGATGTTTGGATGTTGTGGATCGTGGCGAGGAACGTGATGAGCCAAAAACTTTGTCAGCACCTGAATGTAGCACAAGTAAAGGAGATGGCTACATGGTTGACAACAATGATAACGAAATCGATGGAAAGTTTGAAATAAAAGGATTCGACGCCCAGCATCACTTTCCCGATGCTTCAAACCAAAACCGAGACGATTCGGGAGGTGCTAAAGAAACGAAAAAGAAAAAGAAAAAAGATGAATGTTCTTCCTCATTGTCGAAGAAGAAAAGAGAGAAACAAAATAGAAAAGGAAAAAAGAAAACAAAAAAAGGCAGCGCCACTGATCCCACAAGTCGAAAAAACGATCTCATATCATCATTGCATTCAACCACATCGTCATCTGACCAATCTCCTGCTTCGAATGCAATGCAATCAAGCTTTTCTGAAGAAAAGAAAAGCATCGAAGACAAGGAAGAAAAGAACGAGGACGACCCACCCGCGGAAGGCGAAGGCGTTGAAGAAGAAGCAGAATTCATCATTTACTTTGATCCAAAAACCAATACAATTGGAAGGATAAACCGCCAAGAATGCTGCACCAAGAGTCAATTGATAATTGACGCAACCAAGGATGGCGACGAGGCCTATCAAGATATCATTGAAGACAAGAAAGAAAAGCAGCAAATCATTTTACTCCTAAAGAAACTCGAGAAACAAAGGCCGGTCGAGAAATCCTGGCTCGAAGCCATCAAAGATGAAAAGGCAGCAAAGAAAAACGAAAAAAGCGGAGACAATAGAAGAAAGAAGAAGAAGAAGAAACCCTCAAAGTCTACTGAACTTATTTCAAAACGGGGGAAGATGAAGTCGAAGCGTTCTTCCAAAACCACCTCAGACGTGGAAGGTGGCTCTCACAACTCCTTTAGAGATGGGTCGTCGACTTTGAAGAAGAAAAAGAAGGCTATGGTAGCAGATTACCAAGGTATTTATAGAAAATCAGCAGCAAAACCAAATCCTACAGGTTGGGCCAAGATGATGATCCAATAGATTGCAAACCAAAGACGAATGCATTACAAACCCAAACCCCAAAGGTCCAAACCGCAAGTTAATTTTTCTTTTATCTCGATTATTACATGAAAATTCTGAAACCAATGACATCAATTTCTCCGAGCTATTCATGCCTTTTATGGATTGTCGGCTGAGACCGACGAGATAAGACCGTGTGGCGTGTCACATCTAGTATAAGATGATTGCCAACCACTGTGATACGATTGTCGTACCGGAAACATAAGTATTAGAAGTACATTTTAATAATTTTCGAATCTCGTTCACTAACTCCGAACATAAAATGTTCATGAATTTTGAGCACATGGTACGTTTTACTGATGATGTAACAATGTTCAATAAGATGATATATATTAGGTAGGTATGATATTATCACTCCCAATGGGAAGTTATGATTTATTTGACGCCGACTTTTGCATCATTTGAGAGCGAGATAAAGTTTTTGCTCGTTTTGAATTATCCATTCGACGTATAGGAAACTGTGTAGCCCAAGTTTGCCGTGCTACTTTTCATTCTTACTCCTTCTTTTTTTTCTTTTTCTTTTCTTTCTTCTCTTTCTTTTCCTTCTTCTCTTTCTTCTTGGCTGGCTGTTCATCTGAGCTATTGCCATCACTTTCCTTGGCCCGCTTACCAGCACCGCCATCCATGGAAACATCGCCACTAGGGGACGATGGTACCCCCGCAGCTGCAGGAGTCGATCCTTCGCCAGAGAGTTGTGGCGGTTTGGATTTGCTGTAGTCCTTGTAGGAAGTCAAAAAGTCTGATGGAGTCCTGTCGTTGGGTTTTCCGTGTTTGTCAAGCTTTCCTTCCTTGATCATTGACTTCTTTCGTTGAGCCATGGGTCCCAATCCCCATCGACGAGGATAGACTACGTTTTGTTTATTGGTTGCATGCATGTCAGTGTAGATAGTGAGAGAAATGAGTGAAGAACAAGAAGGCATCATGAACATGTTTTTGGTGAGACAAGATAAGGCAGACCCTTGTTGAGGTTCTCGAGACACCGTCTATCTTATCTTGTGCAGGTGCTTGAGCGGCCCAGAGAATGAGGTTTGCACGTACCATCTCTTTCCATAATAACACGCTTGATCTTCGCAACCACCCCGTGATCAACGGTGGCCATAACCGAAGTAGTCATTTGTGCAATGGCTACGGCAATCGCTTCACCCTTGGTGGTCATCAAGACTACTTCGTCGTTCAATTCAATTCCGTCCGCAAATCTTAGCAACCCTGGGATCATGAACTTGGCACCGTAGCAAATTGCGTTGACGGCCGAATCCTTCACGACAATTCGCTTGTACTTTGTTAGCAAAACTTCTAGCGGCATGACAACTCGTCTCAAATAGGATTCATCCTTGGTAGTATCGTACACGTACTGCGCATCGAGAACGTCGTGCATTGTCACCAAGTTATCGTTTTCGGAAAGGGCACCTGACCTCACTCTTCTCAACTCCTGCATGTGTCCCCCAGCTCCCGTCAACAATCCTAAGTGAACGCAAAGTGTACGAATGTATGTTCCTGCTTCACAAGACACCCACAAGACACCCAAGTTGCGATCCTCATCGTACTGAATCAATTTCGATTCGTAAATGGTTCGGATTCGGAGTTGTCTCTTGACAGCGGAAATAAGTGGAGGTCTCTGGAAGAGAGCACCCGTCAACGTTTCAACGGACCTCTGGACCTTGGCCACGTCGCAAGCCGAGTGCAATCGAGCAACGGCGACGTATTCTTTACCCGCAGATTGCTGCGACTTGACCAATCGGGTGGCCCGATCGATGCAGACGATCAGACATCCGGTAACCTTAGGATCGAGGGTTCCGGAATGGCCCGTTTTCTCAACTCGGAGAATCTTTTTGATCCAGCTGACAACTTCGTGAGACGAGGGATTCGCAGGCTTGTCAAGGTTGATGACACCATAACTAAGATGTTGGTCCAGAGGACGTGCCAGCGGGCTCGACCCGCACGGGAGAGGAGTGTAGTGTGAGGTGCGCACGTGTAGTTGATGATAATTCTTGAGTAAGAGAGGCCAGTTGGATGTATCTAGTTTTGGTGTGGAGGAGGATGGGGGAATCAATTTCGTAGAAGACGAGACATCAACTGCCTTGCCATCATCGTTCTTTCTCTTCTTGCTGCCCATCTTGATGTGATGAAATTGGAATTAAAACGACAAGATTATAATACAGTTCTCCTTCTATTACAACAGTCGATGGATAGGACTGTGATCTAGCTATTTTAACTGTGTCTTTGATCCAATAGAATTTCACAGTAGGGACACGAAACTTTAGATGATGTGATAGGTTGTTCCGATGGCTTGATACCACACAAATATTGCTGTTTGCGAAGGTTCCATCATTATCGCAGTATTGGCGTCAAAAAATCAAGGATCCTCTCGCTCAATCAAATTACGTTAAAAATCAACATCAACTGATGGATGATGCTGAAGGCTGATCTTGTGGACCGACGTACATACCAAAACAGTCCCTTTCGAAATTTGAGTCATGAATTACATTGAAACTAAAACATGCCCTATGCTCTGATAACAACCAATTTTTGCTGCAGTCGTCATGAGTTGTTAGTCAGGTTCTGAGCATGTCAACATCCTACAGAGCTATTTTTTTAAGAGTAGCGTAGCGTACGTACTACTCGAACGTAGTACAGCATGGTAGAAAACTTAGAAATAATTCCGAAATCGTGAGTGAATCATCTTCAGACGGTAACCGTACTCGTATCCTTTCAACTTCCAGGATTGCCATCGTTGTTATTTGGTGGCATGCATTGATACCGCTTGATGTCGAATGCCTTCGTCAGAAACAAAAGGAATCGAAGTCAGTAACGCATGGATTTGAAAATTCCTCGATTGCTTTCGGACTGTTGTTTCCATCGAATTTCGAAGTGAAAAAAGTAGCCAGCCGTTGAACGTGGTGCATTGCGCACCAGAGGAGGATTGACGGAACAGGTATTCTGCCAAGGAAAAAGCCAATTCTTGCCTTTGGAACACTCACAACAATAACCCCAGGTGAACGAAATGGTTGCCCTGCAGGAAAGATTTCCGTTGCTGCTCTACATCGGCTTGTCTTTCTGCTTTGTCAAAGGATTCGTCGTGCGGTATAACCCATCAGCAACTTCGTCATCTCCCCACACAAATCTACATCCCGTTCCCAGTTATTCTCAGCGCAATGTCGGGAATCGGTATTATTTATCCTCGCAAACCACGCCGGAAGTTGGAAAAACCTCGCTCTCTCCCGAGGAGGAGATCGGTGCTCTCGGTGCTTCTGCAAAGATCAGAAAAATGGCATTTGGTTTGTGTACAATGCTCTTGGAAAAAGTTGTGACCAAAGCCATTGTTGAAGATAAAGATGGCTCTGAAAGCAAAATTAATCTCGATGCCATGCAGAGACTTGTCAGTGCTCTCGAAATGACCAAAGAAAGCGATTCAAAGGTACCATCAACCTCATCCTTATCTCTCACCGAATCCCAGAATGCTGAAAATCAAATTGGAGTTGAATCAGAGGAAACGGAAACGAATTCGAGTCTTCCGATGAATGATTCCGTCGAGTCGGCCCCAACGGCATCAAATGCTGTTTGGAATTTTCCAGCACTCGAAATCATTGAATCGAATCTCGAACCCCTTCGACCGTCTTCCGTCCCTAAAAGGATGAAGGAGATCTCAGAACAGAAAAAGATAAAACAACAACAGGCCTCTGGTGTTGAGGATCTTCCATTAGTGCCTGAATCTACTGTATATATGAAGGACAATTCGGTATACACATGGAATAAAAAACCATCTGACTTAATTTTTGACTCAAATGAAGCATGGGATTTGGAGTCCATCCTAACATCTGTCGTTGAAGAGGAAGAGGTTCTGATGAACCAAAAAAATAGCGATGTAGCCCAAATACAAAGCAAAGTGATTGGAATCGAAAAGTATCCTGCAGCTACAACTTCCACTAACACATTCGATGATACGCAGAACGATGTCCAAGATCACCTACTTAACTTACAAGAAGAACAAAAATCGCAAGAATTGTTTCGTAGAAAACTTTTGCAAAAGAGGCTCGAGTTGGAGCACAAGACACAAAGCAGAATAATGGAAGAAAGCAAAGAGCATATCACGGCGCCACAGCAAGTAAAAGCAGAGGGATCTGTAGATACTTTGATAGAAGCTGTATTGCACACATCGGAGCAATCCTTTCGAAGACAGCTTTTAAGGGCAAAATTGGACATTGATGCACGGGCCGAAAGAATTCAAAGAGAAAGAAGCAAGGAGCAATTGCACAGGAGTCTGTTGAAAACAAAATTGAAGCTTGAGTTACAATCCCAAAAAATGTCAAGACAGATGTCTAGTGAAATCTTTCAGAGGAGGCTCTTGAAAGCAAGACTTGAGATCGATGCACGCTCAAAGATGATTCAGGCCGAAGAGAGGATTGTGTCGAACGCCGAACCAAAGACAACGGGATTGAAAGAAGTTCCTTTTGGTTTGGTCGAAACGAAAATAAGCGAAGAATTGTTCCACAGAAGCCTTTTGCGAGAACGACTTGAGCAGGATTTGCTGAATAAAGCGAAGAAGGAAGAGAAAGCGAACGAAAATCAACCTTCCCGATTGAAAGCTGCGGGAGAGGCCAGCCCTCCTTCTGTTGTATCTGAAGATCGGAAATCGAAAAAGCTGTATCACAAAAGGCTTTCAACGACACAAATAGAGGATACCGAAAAGGGTGATAGTGTCAAATTAAAAAACCAAAAAGACCCCACCAGCGAACGAATTCCAGATTCGGTTTCCACAGGTGTAATCGACTGTGTGAACACCGATTGCAAGGTCGACAATGATTCTGAAGATGAACCAAACTGCAGCGTGAAGGGTTGGGTTTCGTCCCTCCCAACGACCAGTCAGGAACGATATGCGAGGGAAGCAAAAGTGTCGCATTCGTTTGTGCAAAGCGAATTCAAGCCTGCATGGTGGTCCAAGAACGATCATTTTCAAACGATCATCGGGACACTCTTTCGAAAAGAAACCATGTACAGTCGAGGTGATCAAGATATGAGCACTTTGCTAAGATTGGCCGGCTTTGATGGAGAGGCTACCTCGGACGATTTGTCTGTGAGCCAGAAGCTCGATGAATTCCAATGGGACAGACGAACCCGAGTGGAAACGAATGATGGCGATTTGTTTGTCGTGGATTGGAGGGATGCCGATGTCCCCGATGAGGAAATCAGCGGTAAAAACGACGAAAATCCAATCTGTTTGATATGCCATGGATTGGAAAGTTGCTCCGACTCTGAAATTGCTAGGGAATTGGCAATAGCTTGTAACGAGAAGAACATCGACGCAGCTTGCATCAATTTCCGAGGTTGCGCCGATGGTGGTGAAGAATGCAGTTTGACTGCAAGAGCTTACCACTTGGGCTTTACGGACGACCTGATGCATCAAATCAATGAGATCAACTCGAAGCATCCCACCAAGCGCATTTATCTCAGCGGATTTTCACTCGGAGCCGGAGTTGTCACGAAGCTTTTGGCAGACCTGGGAGAGGATGCCTATCGGTACAACATCTGCGGTGCTGCAGTGAATGCAGTTCCGTTTGATACTAGGCAGTACCACACCAATTTGAACGAAGCTGGATTCACGAAGACCATATACGGAGACCGTTTGCTGGCATCGATGCAACGGCGTTCGAAGCAACAATTCGACGCCTGTCCCGGGATTTTTCCGTTTGAGCGCTCTGAGATTGACAAATGCAAAACGATCATGGACTTAGAAAATCTTTTGATTGCCCCTATCTTTGGTTTTGACGACGCCATGGACTACTACGACAAAGTGAAGACAATCGACAAGCTTCACAATGTGTGTGTTCCAGAGTTGGTCGTCCAGGCCCGAGATGATCCTTTTTTTGCAGGATTAGAGTTGCCGGCCAATGATCCGAACACACCTCTAAGAATCCAGTACACCGACGAAGGAGGCCATTGCGGATTCATCTTCCACCAATTGGACGCAAACGAAGAGAGGCCGAGTACTTCGTGGATGCCCACGCAGCTGGCACGATTCTTGGCCCATTTGGAAGAAAATCGTGAACCTTCGGCCGATATTCCCCCGGCAGTGCGACATGAAGGCAATCCAATTGAAATCGAAGATGATGTCTTTGCGGTTGCGTCAAATGCTTAAATAATCTATTGCAAAAATATCCTTCGGATTCTCGTAGTTTGACACAAAGTTCGATGATAAAAGCTAGTAATAGAAGGGCAGAGACCTTTTCGAAACAACAATTTATACAAATAATGTTTTGTTTACTTCATGGGTTTGTTCTAGATTGGTGCTATGTTGTGCTGTGCTGTGCTGTTTGTATCGCATGATATGTTGTGGGTCATGATCATTCCCGATATGGGAGGAGCAAGCGAATGGACGTATCGATTCCGTGACTTTGGCTTACATGAAATCTCCCTCGAATTCCGGTTCGTCTCGGAATTTGGAGCCATTGCCATTTTCGACGTGGGAGTCATCGTCATCAGGTTCATCCTGGAAGGACTGAATCTTCCTCATTCCGTTGCCATTCCTCATTTCGATCGATACCGGTTCGAGCGACGCCTTTTCGTATCTTCCACGGCTACTCTCACTGCGGCAAAACAAGCAATAAATGCAACACAAGAGGAGAGACAAGACGACAAACGATCCGATTGCGACCAAATGATCTTCCACCCAGGTGCGAAGTGGGGGAATTTCTTGCACCATGTAATCTGGTGTTAATGGCGCTGGTGTTGGCTTTGGTTCCGCTGGTGTTTCTTTGGTTTCTGCTGGTGTTTCTTTGGGTTCCTCCGGTGTTTCTTTCGGAGGGGCATCGCCGACCTTGCTGCACTTGCCCCAGCCCCAGGTGCAGCCCTCGACCTTTTGGCATTTTGCCCCGCTCGAGATCGAAGAGCATTCTTTGGATTCCTTGGCGGCGGTTCCCGCGGCCTCGGCCTTTTTCAGCTCGCCGGTGATGTCAAAGTCGTAGCCGTTCTCGCGGACCTTGGCGGTGTAGTCGCAGTCGCTCTCCGCCCAGCCGATCCGCTTGGTGTCGACGTCGAAAAAGATGTCGTGTCCCATCATGGCATTGGCTCCCAGGACGTTTCCGGATCGTTCGGTGGTGTAAAACCGCGAGGTGTATTTTTTGGATTTCTCGTCGTACTCCATGTAGTGGGTGGGAGGAATGGCCAGGATTACGTCCGACTTGTTCGGTTTGTCCATGGCACCCGCCAGGCCCGGCGTGTGGAACATGTCGTCCACGTGGCCGTTCGTCTCGTCGTTGCTGATGAGCTGAATGAGAATGGTCGGCAACGCCAACACTTCTTCCTCGGTCAGGTCGAGCCCGCTGTTGGTGTGCTCTCTTCCCGTAATTTTTCGAAAGACCCGCTTGAATTCTCCCCCAATGGCCGAGTTGAAATAGGTGTCCGTCGTTCCGCTGTCGACAATGGTTCCGCCCTTGTTGAGGATGGACGGGTCGATGTCCAGAACGGTCAACCCCAGGTTGGGATTGTCGGCGGTGCTCTGGACACTCGTCCCGTACTTTCCGTCTCGCAGCATCATCCGCCGGATCCTGGTGCTGAAAAAGGTCGCCCGTCCGGTGTTGAAGTTGGGCGTGTACACCATGGGCGTCCGGTGGAGCCGCGTGTCGACGCCTCCCAGCGTCATGGCCCCGGCCTCGGTTCCCTCCCTCGCGATGTGGACGGGGCGCGAAAAGCACAGCGCGAACTGCCGGTCGGGTCCCATCTTCTGGGCCTCGAACATCTGGCTCCAGTAGGTCGATGCCTGGTTGGACATGCCCATGATGCCGTCGGCCAGCTGGGTTTTGAAGAGGCCCGTCACGAGCGTCTGGCACCCAAAGGTCATGTCAAAGGCCAGATCGGCGGCGTGCCTCGGATTCATGTCGTCTCCCTCCAGGGACGCCCCCTCGGGGGCCACCAGTGGCGTCTCGTGGGGCCCCGCAACGTAGCACCTGTCGACCGCCTCGTAGGCGTTCCACCGGCTCCCCTCGGCGTAGGCCATGCTGACCAGGCACTTGTCGCCGCTGCAGGAGCTCCGGCTCATGATGCAGTCGCTTTTGCTGGCGCAGGTGGATTTCGCAAAGGAGGACGAGTCCTTCTCGACAAACAAGGCGTCGACGTGGTATTTCGGGGCACCGCAATCGCTGCAGGCCCCGCAGGGAAAGGCCGTGATCCCGCTGCCCGTATCGACGATGACCGTCTGGCGCTGCGGGGGCGTCCCGACCCAGAGATCGATGTAGTGGGTCCCGTAGCCCTGCGCGCGATCCATCGGCAGATCGCGGCGTTGCGTGATGCATTGACGCATTGCATCGTGGCGGATTGCGTCGGATTTGGATTGGATTGCATTGCATTGCAATGAATTGCATTCCAATGAATATCATTCCAATGAACAGCGTTCCAATCAAAGACATCGAACCGCGTGCCGAGAGAGAACCAATCGGTTTAGAAAACAATGTCATGCAATGGTTTGGGACCTAAACAAGCAGTCGCAAACACGCAGCAGCAGCAGCAACAACAACAAAAAACACAGGTGCCCTCCGACAATCCTTGCTACAGCGTGCCAAACAACCAAGCTGCTCACCTCGTACAGGGCCCCGACCTGCTGGGCTTTCCCGCGGCGGCGATACTGTTCTTCGTTGTGCCGTTGTCCTTCATCTTCTTCTTCAATGGCGGTCGCTACCGGATGGAGGTTTCGCTCCCGCTGCCGCCGCCGTTCCAGTTCGACGTGGCGGGGGTTCAGCTTGAGCTGGACCACCCCCTTCGCCGTGGCAGAACCTTGGAGCAACAGGGCGGTCGCTAGCATCGTCCACCGGTGCCACGAGTGGCTCGTTTTTTTTGCTGCGCCCGTGCCCATGGTATCGTGTCGTGTCGTTTCGTGTCGTGTCGACTGGTGTAGCGTACGGAGTAGGTGCTTCGAATCGATTCGCAGGCCGTTTCTTATCTGCTCTTTGTGGTGTTGCTTCGTTCAATCGAAGGAGCAGGCTATGATTCGATCGATCGGGTCTGGGTTCTTTCGTGGGTTTCTGGTGGAGAAATCGGTGGGGAAGACAAAGACGATGGTGGTGTTGGACATTCACACAAGGATGAACACGAATGTACTCGTGTCTATGTCTGAATAGAAATAGAAATAATAAATGTAGCACCGGTAGTACCGATAGTACACGATAGCTCTTGCTTTCGGGAGTCTTTTCTCCCCGGTTCGCCTGAGAAGCCGAGCTACCAGTGCTCACAGTATCGTACCGTACAGTATCGTACGCACTGAGATACTCGTACTATTACTAGGGGAAGGTTAGGGTCCGTCCGGTACCGAAACATGAATGAGTTGTACCAGTAACTCATACAAAAACGCACCGGTTCGCCATGGTTTGTACTGTAATGTACAGTTGCTATTGCTATTGTACTATCCCCCCTTTGCACCGCACATGCTATCAATAAGTAAAAGTATGTACAAATAGCATTACGCCCACAATCGGAAGGGTCGTGGCGTACAGTGCCGTAAAGAAGTAAACGTACGTACTTGTAGTACATGTACATCATGCTAGAGAATAACGTTGTTCTGTAACATAAAGCAATAGAAAAACACAAGGCTAAGTATAAGGTACGTACGTACGATACCTACTGACGTACCGTAGAATACTGTACGGTAGGCAATAGTGGAACGGCGAACGTTACACGGTACGGTATGATTCCAAAGTCAACAACATCGTCCTCGTCCTCATCCTAATGAGTTTCAGCCAAAAACAACCAAGTTACGAACGGTACGTAAAATACGGCACCGTACTAGTTTTCGGTACGGGAATGAGACGCGAAAACCAAAACCAACCGGATAGGCGTATTTTCGTAGTTTCGCCACTGTGAATCCCTGTGACAAGCTTCTCGGTTGGACCTTAACGTGACGAAAGGTTCCAAATCCTACCCGAAGAAACTTGGCAACACCAATCCTCTAATACAGTGAATCTTCGGCGTGGAATGAATCATCGATCGCCCAGATCACCAACCAACAATCCATTGCAACCTACCTCTCTCCAAAGAACAACAAGCCGGGAGTGGCCAATGACTGTGGCGGTGTCGGTGACATTAGCTATGGCAACGAAAACGAAGACGAGAACGCGAACGAACGCAAAACCAAACGCAGCACCGAAAACGGCCATGGCGACACCGCTGCTCTCGGCGGTGTTGCTGGCGGTCCTCGGGCGCCACGCTTCGGCGGCGGCGGGCGGGGGGTCCCCCCCCTACCCCGGCCGGGTCCTGTCCGGCGGCCCCGGGGGCTCCGTGACGTTCCCACTGGTTCCCCACCACGTCCAGGCCGCCCGGCGGGGCCTGTCCGGGGAGGAGCCCCCCGCCGGCGAGCGGCGCCGTCGCCGGAGGGTGGCGGAAGACGCGAACGCCAAGGGGGTGACCAAAGACCCCGAGCAGATGGGCGTCCTGTACATGGGCTACGGGACCCACTACGCCGACCTGTGGGTCGGGACTCCCCCGCAGCGCCAGACGGTCATCGTGGACACCGGGAGCGCCCAGACGGCCTTTCCCTGCGGCGGCTGCAAGGACTGCGGCTTCCCGCAGCACCACCTGAGCGCCTACTTCGAGGAGGCCTTGTCGTCCACCTTCGAGAAGGCGGTCTGCGACGACTGCACCCGCAAGGCCACCTGCAACACCCAGAAGGACCGGTGCGAGATCGAACAGTACTACACGGAGGGATCCGCCTGGGAGGCCTACGAGGCAAACGACACGGTCTACGCCGGGGGCTTTCACGGGAAGGCCCTGCTGGAGGTGGGTTCGCCGCGTGGTGTTTGTCTTGTGGTCTATTGTGTGGTGTTGTCGTGCGTGACTTGGTTGGCCCGTTTCCGTCTCGCCCTGCCTTTGTCTGTGCTCACGCGGGTCCTGCGGCCCTTGTTTTTATGGTTTCCTGTGTGGGTTTTTCGTTTGGCGGGTTTGGTCGATTTTCCGCTGCTAGGAACAAGGCGGGACCTCCGACGACCTGGACCCCAGCCACGCGGCGGCCCTGGGATTTCCGCTGCGGTTTGGCTGCCAGACGATGGTCACCGGCCTCTTCAAGACGCAGCTGGCCGACGGGATCATGGGCATGTGCGACGGAAAAAACGCCTTTTGGCACCAGATGTACCGGGCCGGAAAGATCCACTCCAAGCAGTTTTCCCTGTGTTTTTCGCGGCCCCCCCACTCCTCCAGGGAGGGGACCCTGGCGGGGGCCATGACGCTGGGGGGGACCGACGAGCGCCTGCACCACCACCCGATGGTCTACACCACGACGAGGGGGACCCCCAGCATGCTGCCCCGGAGGAAAAAGAGCGGCTACTTTGACGTCCACGTGCGCAAGATGTACCTGAGGGCCGGGAGCGGCGGCGAATCGGCCGCGACGGCGGACCCCTCGGCCATCGTCCTGGAGCTGAGCGGCGCCGAGCTCATCAACGAGCTCGGCGGCGTCATTGTCGACAGCGGGACGACCGACTCGTACTTTAGCTCGGCCATCCAGATGTCCCTCCGAGAGAACTACAAGACGCTAACGGGGGGGGCTTCCAGCTTTCACCACGACAAGGTTTCGCTGACCGGGGAGGAGCTCGCGGCCCTCCCGACCCTCCTGATCCAGATGGCCGGCGACGAGGCCCTCAACCGAGCCGTGGCCGAGGAGCACGGAGGGCCGGCAGGGGTTCCCGGCCTCGCGGGGGACCTCGATCCCGAACACCCCCTGGACGTGATCGTGGCCGTCCCCCCGTCCCACTACATGGAGCACCTGTCCACCGGACGGTACCAGAACCGCATCTATGCCACGGAAAAATATCCCGATGGGTCCGTCCTGGGGGCCAACACGATGATGGGCCACGACATCCTGGTAGGTTCGGGTTTGCCTGGTTTGGTTTGGTTTGTGCGATGCGGCTCTGCTGCCTCTGCGTACCCTTTCCGAACCGTGCAGACTACCTGCTGATTGCCTGGCCGTGGATCGGATCGGATCGGATTTGTCGTCTTGTTTGCTTCCAATGAAACGAACCCTACTAACCGTTTCTTTTTCCCTCTCTCTCTCTGTCTTTCTCTCTCTCGTTCAAAACGGCGTTTGTGTCGCTCCCCGCCGCTCCCCGTTGTCCCCGGCCCAACCAAACGGTTGGTTCAGTTCGATCCCACCCAGAACCGCATCGGCTGGGCCGAGAGTTCCTGCGACTACCACGAGCTGGCCACCAAACACGGATTCCCGGACGTCCTGGGGGACGAGCTCCAGACCGCCGAAACCAAGGAAGCCATCGCAACCGAGGAGGAGGAGGAAGAGGATCAGGTCGAAGCCAAGGAGGCCTTCGACGTGGACCACGTGGAGGCCGAGATCCAGGAGGAAGAGGCAGTGGCAGTGGCGGCGGGAGCGGAACATCAACAACACGAACAACACAACAACGACGACGAACAGGGAAACGACGGCCCCGCCGGGGACACCCCCGAAGAACCAACGGCCCCCTCGCTCCGCCCGGCCGACGCCTCGAAGAGCTCCACCGCCTACATTGCGGAGGGCCCGGAAGGCCCCCAGACCGCCCTGCTGGCGCTGGGCCTCCTGCTGGCCGTGTGTGCCGTGTGCGGTTGCCTGTACCGTCGCTGCTGCCCGCGCGGGCCGCCTGCCAGGGCCGCCTACCACCGGGCACCCGAGATCGAGCTGAACGGGAGGAGCTCCTACAAGGACGGCTTCGGGGACGAGGACCTCGAGGAGGAGGACGACGACGTCGCGGACGAATACGGCGACAAGTACGAATAGAAGAAACCAAAACAAAACGGAGGGCCGTTGGTCTCGTTTTGCCGCACGGGACGAAGAAAATACCAAATCCAAATCTAAAATAGGAACCCCTGTATGATTATTGTTCTATCGTGTCTACCATAGCGAAGCGAAGCCAAACCAGACCAAATTCGACCGGGCATCGAACCCGACGAAAGAGTGGAGGACCGAAGCAGAGACCGCAATGATCACGGTTTGGGTCCCGGCGCGTTGCTATTTCTTGTTGCGGCGCAGGGGTTTCTTGGATTTGGAGTGGCTCCGCTTCCCGGACGAAGCTCCCCCAGGGGCGTACCGGCCCTCCATCCGGGCCAGAACGGCCTCGGCAACCACCGGGGCCGATCGCCGCTTGCCGCGTCCCGCAGCGGCGGCAGCAGCAGCGACACCGCCTCCCCAGGACTTTGACCGAAGGGCCCTCGAGACCTCCATTTCCCGGAGCGCCTTGAGCTTTCGTTTCTTGGCCACCCGGTACTCCATCTTGTCCCGCTTGTTCATGGGCGGCGGGGTTCGCGTTGGCGGGGCAGCGCCCGCCGTTTCGGTGCCGTCTTCGTCCTCCTCCTCGTCCTCCGTGTCGCAGAGCCCGGTAGAAACGGCGGTGGGTGTTTTGCGGGATCGGAATCTCCGGCCGCCGCCGTCGTCGTCCTCGTCCGAGGAGTCTTCCAGGCACCTCGATGCGATCGTTTTCCGTTTCGGTTTGGAGAAGCGACGCCGGGCAGGTTTGGCAGGCCCGGATGCGGCACCGCCGCTGCCAGGACCCGTTCGGTTTGCCCTTTTGTTTTTCGTTTGGTTCCTGCCCCCGGCGGCGGCGCCGTAGTCGGGAACCTCCCCCCTGGCGACGGCCGGTCCGACGATCTCCTCCTTCCACCGGGGGAGGTCCCCTTTCTCCCCGTGGACGACGCACTCGAGGACCCGGGCCAGGTCCCCCTTGCAGAGAACGTAAAAGGACAGGACGTCCCTGGCTTCCTCTTCCGAGCCCCTGTAGGACTCCCCGTCCCCGTGCTTGTCCCCGGCCGTGGCCAGCTCGGAAAAGACGGACCGGAAGAAGCCGTCCCAGCGCCGCTGCTGCCGGTCGCGGGAAGAGCGGTGGTGGCGGGGGGCCCCGGCACCGTTGCCGCTGTCGCTGCTGAAAGTCTCTCCCGCTACGGTCCCGGTGGCGTCGTATTCCGCCCTCCGCTCCGGGTCCATCAGCACCTCGTAGGCCGCCGAGACGGCCTGGAACCGGAGGGTGGCTTGCTCGAGCGAGACCCCTCCCTCGCAGGGCTCCCCCTGCGTCGCTTGCTGCCGCTTCGTTTGCGATTGATTTTGCGTTTGCCGCCGCGTTTGCTGCTTGTCGGGGTGGTACAAGAGCGCCAGGGCACGGTAGCTCTTCTTCAGGTCGGCGGCGGAGGCGTCCCTTGAAGAGCCGAGGGCCCCGTACAGCGTGGTGCCGGGGCCAAAGGCCGATGCCAACAGGTCCAGGGTCGGCGACGACGAGGAGTGGCTCATGGTTGCTGCGGCAGTGGGTGTGGGGAGGCACGAAGCGGTGCGGTGCGGATGGCGCTACAAGAACGAGCAACACTGCCGACAGCAAGCACAATGCCGTACAGTACTGCCGTGTCGAGCCCAGCCCAGCCCAGCCGGATGCACTTTTTTCCATGCCGTTCTCGTCGTTGACAACAGTTGTGCATTAAAAAAAAGGCGCGTACTCGTTCAGTCCCGTTTTCTAGCTGGGATTGCTGCTCGTACGTATGATTACTACGCTGTGACCGTAAATTAATACTGAAGCAAAACTACTACTGTAGTATTGGTTGCGGCCGCCGCTGTTTTTTTTTTTTTGGAAGGGTGGCGGCCAAAAAAACTTACTACAGTGCAAAAACTCGGTTATCACTAGAATGACTTGTTGTCACAATAATGACTTAATGTTGAAGTTAAAAATGAATAATTGATTTTGGTCAAGGTACTAATTTGTTGTTATTTGCAAAAATTAATATACCGGGGTTTGTACAAATCCACACTAAAAAAAGTTTCTTTTTGTTTCCTCGATAAGTACAGGGGGAGGACTGTAAAAATTCTTCAAAGTTACTGGCTACCGCGTACTAAAGATAGTGAAGTGCAGTGCAGTGCACCGTAGCCAACTAGTACTACTACTAGTACGTACCATGTGGATGTGGCATGATAATGTTGTTGTCATTGTCAAGTTATTGTCATTGTCAAATTTGTGTTTGTACTACTACTTCTTGTTCTTGTCCTTCTTTGCATTCTTGTTCCATCATATTTTCATTATTACTACTAGTACTAGTAGTACTAGTAGTAGTAGTATTGTTGCTACTGCTGCTGGTTCTTGTACTGAATCTTCTAAGAAACCAGCACCACCAATCTTCTTCTCCATCACATTGGCTGGCCACCATCACCACCAGTAGGAGCAGCAGCACCACCACTACCACCACCAGCAAGAATCCATCTGAACAGATTGGTGTCTTCTTTCTTGGTGTTGCTTCTGCTGGATCCCTTTTTGTTGTTTGCTGTTCTCAGTACTACTACTACTAGTAGTAGTAAAGTTGTACTACTAATGATAGTAGTACTAGTATGAGATGCTTGCTGACCTTCAGGGAAAGTTGGCAGAGCTAGAACTTGTACAAAGTACTACTGCAACTACTGCTACTAATAGACTACTACTAGCCATTAGTAACAGCACTAGTACTACTATTAGTAGTTGAGCGTAAAATCAGCGTTTTCTGTATCCATAACCTGTTGCAAACTGATACCACTGTTTTCCACCGAACTTCGTAATTAAACCGTACAAAAATGATGTCTCGACTACTGTAGTACGCACGGGCACTACGTACTCGTACCATTACAAACGAGCACCTCCTCGAATGAATGAAACAGAAACCTCTGCCGCCCAAACCCGATCGAACAGATCCAACGACCGAAACCCTCCATCGCCGCACCCAACCGGCCGATTCCATCCAAACTCCACACCAACTTTGACTACAGCATGTCTGCAACCCAGCAAGCCAGCTCCCCGTGGTTGTATTTCCTCCTGGGAAACATCCTGCCGACCATTGCGTACTTTGCCTACAAGCACACGTCCCCCGGGAAGGCCGCAAGGGAGGAAACCGAGTACGACGACAGCGACGACGACAGCGAGTACGAGCACGACGACGGCGCCCGCGGCGGTTCGAGCGCGGCGGGCGAGTGGGGCATAGCCGACGCGCCCTACAAGATGGTCCTGGTCGTCAACCACGAGCTGGGAATGGGAAAGGGAAAGATCGCCGCCCAGTGCGGCCACGCCTCGGTCGGCTGCTACAAGAGGGCGGCGAGGCTCTGCCCGGCCGGCCTCCGGGCCTGGGAGCTCACGGGCTGCGCCAAGATCGCCGTCAAGTGCCCGACCGAGGAGGAGATGAGGGGGATCTGCGAGGCGGCGGCCGGCCGTGGCCTCCCGCTGTACCTGGTCGAGGACGCCGGCCGGACGCAGATCGCCGCGGGGTCCAGGACGGTCCTGGGGATCCTGGGGCCGGCCCGCGTCTTTGAGGGCCTCACCTCCCACCTGAAGCTCCTGTGAGCGGGAGCGGGAAACGCGGGCGGGAAGCGACGCGATGCGACGCCGCGGGCCGTGGGTCTTTGGGGGGCCGGACGCCAACCGATCGATCGACCGGAGCGGGATGCCGCACGACGACAACGACGACGACCGCAAGAATCCAAACGGCGCCGACCGTCGCCTCGACCGTGTGTCTCTCGCGGTTGTGGGATCTGTATCGCCTGCCATTCGGCTGTCAAAAAATCCGCCACGCCGTGGATTCCCCTCGCCGCATGCGTACTTCCGAGATTTCGCTCTCCGATCGGTCCATCTGCGTTTCGGTTTTATCCACTCCATCCATGGTGGCAAGAAACGGATTCGCACGATAACAATAAGGCACAAGTCCTCTTTGACACTTATCGCACCAAAAAATGATCTGAGCAATATTCTGGGCCAAAAAAGAGAATTGCCAGTCTCGAACCATTCTTTTGAACCGTTTGTTCCTGTAGTCCCTGTGCCATCTGAATGCATTTTCTCATACCGTACTAGTATTGAAAACACTGCCCAAACCCCCCTTTGGTAGACCATGCATGTGCTGTAAAATAGCAGTGCCAGTGCCGCAGCCCTGGTGGTGGCAGTGTGGCATCTCGTCTTACTACTACCAATAGAGGCTCATACCGGAAGAATGAGTGCCCTTGAATCTAGTAGCTTTTGTGCCCTGCAAAATGAAGTCTTAGCCTTCTGCTAGCTGCTGGTTGTTGGCCACAGCACAATCCTTCCAACTGCGGAAAACCCCACCACAGCGAATTCTTTCCAATTTTGGAAAGCTTTTCACAAAGAATGACCCCAAAATTGAGAGCATGAAAATTCACCACGCTAAATATTGTCTTGTGACGGTTCTTTGTCATTTTCAACAGACAATATTCACTACCAGCACTGCAAGTACTACCATCTTTTTCTGTACTAGTACTAGTGGTACCAGGGATGGTGGTCTGCAAATGCCTGCTCTCATCTATGGATGATGCAACTTCTTTTTGTACTACTAGCTACTAGTAGTACTACTACTAGTACGGGGATCAATTGATAGAATACTTGTAGTAGTAATAGAGTGCCTAGTACTACTAGTAGGGAATTGCACAATCAGGTGTGATTCTGAATCAAATTTGTAGAATGTTTGAAGCATTTTGTTGAAACAGAGGAGGATATGAGATGATGATATGTGTCCCTTTGTTGGAACAGAACTGGTGGTGTACCTCCTCCCACTACTACTGGTACTACTAGTACTAATCTAATTTGTTTTGTAGTACTGGTGGTACTAGTGGTAGTACTAATAGTAGTACTACTAGTACTACTATACTACTAATATTACTACTACTAGTACTGTTGTCCGTAGGATATCAGACCGTGGGTATGATTCATACATACGACACATACATACGATACGTATCTACGATTCATACACAC
>CAACVS010000080.1:33793-47412 GCA_900660405.1 Pseudo-nitzschia multistriata
TTTTCTACTAGCACACACTTTACATCTCTTTTAGGACAGTCACTCCCACAGGTTATGAGCTAGTAGTAGTAGTAGTAGAGGAGGAACTAGTAGGAGGCTTTTTGCTATTGCTGGTGGTACTAGCTACTAGTACATTTGGATGCTGGTGTTGAGGAGATATAGAACAATTTTCAACAAAAATTACAAGTTGCAAGGGCATTCAGTAGGGATACTATTCCACTGATTATCTGGTTGTGATAGAACTCCTCTTCCTAGTAATAGTAGTAGTACTACTAATAGCAGTACTAGCTATTACTACTACTACCACTACTACCACTGCTACTAGTACTAGTACTCATTCTTCATTTATCTAGTACTAGTACTAGTAGTAGTGAAAGGGAGCAGTAGTACTAGTTAATAGTAGTAGAAGACAAACCAGAAGTAAGAAATAATAAAAAAGAAGAAGAACAACAAGGAGAAACATGACACAAAACTCACCGGCCACCACCAGAAGACGCACACCAATTTCTTGTTTTACTAGTACTACAACTACTACTAGTAGTATGGTACTAAGACAAGTATCTACTAGTAGTACTACTAGTAGTAGTGCTACTAGTAGTGTGATTCTCACCACACCCAGCAGGAGGAGCCACAAAGTGCTACTACTACTACTACTACTACTACTACTACTACTACTACTACTACTACTACTAGTAGTAGTAGTAGTACTAGTAGTAGTACTAGTAGTAGTAGTACTAGTGGAAGCAGTAGTGGAAGCAGTAGTGGAAGCAGTAGTAGAAGTACTAGAAGAGGATACATGGTGCTGGTGATCACATGATCTACTAGTACATTTCTTCTCTCATTACTACTACTAGAACAACAAAAACAAGCAGCAAGAACAAAAAGAACAACAACAACAACAAAGGGGACAAACTTTGTGGCTGCTGGGAATGCAAGAAGAACAAGAACAAGAACACTAGGAGGATCAATGTGACAACAAAGAGCAAGAAAAACCATCAACAGGACAAAAATAGCACTACTGCTAGTAGTAGCATCAACAAGAACTTTAAAATCATTCTGGTGCTTCAGTCCAGCGTGTTCACACCACTGCTACTACTAGTAGTACTAGTAGTAGTAGTTGTTGTTGTTGTTGTTGTTGTAGTAGTAGTAGTAGTAACAGGTATCATTAGTACTAGTAGTAGTAGTACTACAACTACTAATAGTACTAATACTCTTACTAGTACTTCGATAATAGCATAACTACTAGCAGTAGTAGTACTACTACAACTACCTACTAGTACTAGTTTACGTCACGTAGCAGCAGCTCAACAGCAGAGATTAAATAAGAAATATCCTCGAGTCGTGGTTTGCTCAATTGACTTGCCAGATGCTGCTCCACGAATCGATTCCGGTTCGTGCTTTTGACCGTCATGAATTTTCAGGAAAACGAAATCGTCGAGCTTACACGAAGCAAGCAAACCCAAGACCACAATAGGTACGAGTACGTACGGTATCACGTTACATCAAGTACGTACGTACTGTAATACAAGTTTTTGAAAAAACATACCGTTATGGCGTGACACATTCGGTGCTCGAAAGTACAGAGTCAAATGAGACTGTCGTTTTTATATTGGGGATTTTTACGCCCTTAAAAACGATGAGGTCAACCCTTCCTGGAACCGTATTCGTAGCACAGGTAGGTTTTAATCTTATTCCAATTTTTTCAAGGGTGTTACCATGATCAATTAGTCAACTAAAGAAGGCAATAGAAGGTTATACTACTGAATATTTTTGGAGAATCGTAGAACATTTAACACTTTACGGCGATAATTGTTATCAAGATCACAAACTAATGCAAATTCAGTGCGTTGAAAAACATTTTATTGCCATTTTTACTATCTATCTGCAGTATCATCATTTTCAGCACTATTGCTTCTTGGAAGTAAGAAACACCTTTAACTCGCTTACTCGCGAAAAATGTTACCGTTCCGCCCCGTACGTTGATTGTGCACTCGTGTAAAAATCATTATATCGGCAGTTAAAATCGTTACTCCTCACGGCTTCTAGTGTACAAGTTTACAGTACGATACCTGTTTGCCTCGTACGTTGGAATGCAACTAGCACGAGACTGCGACGGAATTGAACGACGGCACCAAAACAATAAACCTCGAGCATCGTCAACCAAACAGCTCTCATCGCTAGTTCATTGCCAAATATTTGTACAACCATTGCGACACGAAATATTGACTGAATCGTTTATCGACATTGGAGGGAACAGCATTCTACCCTTTCTCCTGAATAACCGGGACAGAAAGATCTGCGCTTTGTGTAACGTTGTGTCATAGTATTCGTTCCTAAGTAAGAGTCGGAGCATAGTGGTAAGTCTGCATGATCATACTATATCGAGAATTGAACTTGAAGATCATAGTTCTCGACCTTAACTTTGCAGCAAACACAAACTGATAATAATCTCTGTATATGACTTTATCTAATCCAAAATAGCGAAATAAGGAAATCATGGTGAGAGATGCTGTCGATGAAAGCAGCGAGCCAGATCTGGAAAGTATGCTCCGAGCCGGAGTTGACATCGACGATGACGGAGTTTTTGATCCCACCTGTTTACTACAGCAACCTCTCGATCAGGATATCGATGATCTTGATGAATTAGGGATCAACGTTGAAGAGGATGAGGATGGTGGAGGATACTTAGAACAAATACACGGAGGAACTGAGGGTGTAAGTTCCAATGATTCGCCTCATGTTCAACAGAACACGATGCGAACAACCCCTATCTCCTCTTACCCTTCGAAGGACGACAGAAACAACGAAAACTTTTACGACGAATGCTTGAGGAACGACAATGGCCACGATTGCAACCGTAACAACACCAGCAGCAATAGTAGGAATAGCCCAGGGTTCTTCAATTCACCTGCCCATTCACCGCCTGTTGACGATATGATTGATGGAAATCAACATCAATACGATCATCGACAGGTTAGCATGAATGAACATCCAAGTTCTGGTGGTAGTGAGAGAGATCATGGTCATTCACCACCGGAGTACGATCATCCTTCCCATTACAACAATGCAGGAGGTAATAACGAAGAGCATTTCAATCCACCAACGGAGCGACAATCCAGTAATCGGCATCCAAGAAGTGGTAAGCGGCAAAAGAGGCACCCCCAGCGCATTGCTGAAGTACAGCAAAGGATATTGCAGGTTCAGGAAAAAATCAGAGAGGTTCAGCACGAAAATATGGATCATGATCAGATGCCACAACACTATGAAATGAGGGGTGACCATTATCGTCATGATCGACAAGAACATGGGTACCAGCATCAAGATCATCATAACCACCACCGCCGTCGTCATCACCGCCACCACCACCAGCATCATGATCATGATCATCATGATCATCATGATCATCATAGCCATCATTATAATGAACATCAACGCCAACCTCAGGGCTATCCCGAGAACTTCACCGACAACGCCTACAACAGTCACGGAAGTACAAGAGACTTTCCAAGAGACAGCCCATATGATTCAAGAGACTCCTATAACAGGCCTCCAAGCAACATGCGCAGCGGTGTTGATTCATTCCGTGGCGACCATCCACGGCATCATCAACAGGGACCACATCAACCACCACTATATCCTGATAATTCGATGCGACCTCATTCATTGAAAGGTAGACATTCTCCAGACGACATGCGTGCCAACGGGAACGACAACGATTTTTGCTCACACGATCGAACACAAGAGATGAACTCAATGCGACGGGGCGGCCCTCCACACACAATGGCACATCCTCCAGAAAACTTGCCAAATTACAAGAATAGCGATGAAGACAACTTCGGAGGTCATGGTCGTAGCATGCGTCACCAACAGCAGGTTGTCGGAGGAATGTCGCAGTCGCTCAATGGAATTCCAGGACACAGCAATAACAATATGGTCAACAACTCACGGATGCACCAGCATACTCACCCGCAGAATATGCGATTGCGCATGTCTAGATCACTAAACGGCTCTCTCAGCGGCAGGATGCAGAATCAGAGCATGAACGGTAGCAATAACGGCGGCATCACGTCACGGATGGGTATACAATCCATGTCTGATTCGCTCAATGGAATAGCTGGTGGTAAACAGGGAATGGATAATCACGTCAAAACCAATAGCCAACACGACATGATGGACCGCAGCAACAACGGAAGACTGCCGCAGCAAAACATGATGGACAGGAGTAATGATGGAAATATGACGCAGCATAGGAGTATACATTCAATGTCCAACTCTCTGAATGGCATCCAGAACACGAACGATGGAAATATTTCCAATCAGAATGGTGCTAGGAACGGTAACAACATTTTATCCAACCGAAGGGGAATTCAATCTTTGTCTCGGTCTCTGAATGGTTTGAGCTCTGAACAAATGATGTCACAATCGGTGAACGGTATCCCACGTAGTGGCGGAAACGGTGGTTTCGAAGGGCATCACCAAGGTCATCGTCAGGAACACAGAGGATCGCATTCAACAGGGGGGCAAATGTCAAGGTCTCTGAATGGACCACAAAATATAGAACAGAACTACTATGCTGGGAGCTTTCGACAACATCAAGGCGGGATGAACCGAATGAACCAAACATCAGGACCACCAAGTGATATGGCACACATGAATGGAAATCAAGCGTCTAGGAATGATTACGGTCCACATAATTTACGAGGTGGACAAACTGCACTGCAGGGGATGTCGCAATCACTGAATGGCGCCCATAATGTCAATTTGGATAATTTTGGTCATCGACAATCTTTACCTAACAAGATGAATGAGTCGAGAGAGAAACGCGATATTGAAATGAATAACAACAATAATATAATGCGTGGATCAACTGGTATGGGCATGAACCCTCGTGACATTGGCAGTCCAGTTCTGAACAACTCAAGCGTTCCCTCGGCGCCTCTATTGAATCAAGTTTCAAATTTAGCCAAGTTACCGAACAGAGGAAGTAATCCCGGCATGATGCAGCAGTTACATGGCGCGCCCTCAACGGCGAACGAGAAAGTCGAAGTTGCTACTGAACAAGGAGGAAATGGAACATCCAAGAGGGGGAATCCCATGGCGCTTGCAGAAGCAACCATGAGGTCCGCCTCGAGCCGGAAAATGATCCGAGAATTCGGATTAAGTTTGGTGAAGTTGCAAAGCAATGGGAGAGGACAGTCGAAGTCATTTTCATCCTCGAATTCCAAGGAGACAGTTGTGAAGGCGAAACGCAAGTCGGGTAGGGAGAGCTATACTATGTTGCAGTCGGAGGCAGCTTTTCGCGAGCATTCTCGTCAAACGAAAATGCAGCAGGATCAAACAACATTGTCGTAGCCGGGGAAATATAAAACAAACAGGTGATGTTGGACTTGTCTTACTTCTACAACTAAATTTTGCCCAACCTTTATTGAAGTCAAGAGACACCATTAAAGTTATTTGGTTGTGTTTCACACACTGGAAGTTTGTTTATACGACGTGTTTGGGGTAATATTTTGCATTAAAGAATCGAATGATGCACATAACAGATAGATATTCTTTTTGAATTTGGTACTTTTTAAACAGATGACCTCAAATTTCTTTCTCTTGCGAATGGAATCAATTTATATTTCTATTGGTCTTAGTGGCAACGGTTGTCATCACAGTGAACCGCCGCTTACGATCAGCTCGGGATGCAATAAGACTTGTTATTTGGCTACAACTCATTTCGACTACTGGAATTTCGTCAACAGCTACAAGCCTATCTCCTGGTTTCAATACACCAGTAACTGGTGATCCGCGTTTAATGCTGTTTATCACTGTCCCATTCCCATCGTGCTGATCTGCCAAGATCACCCCCAACTTTCCTGGAGGGACTATCACGAGCACTCTTTTTCTATTTTTACCATTGCGGCTTTTTCCAGAGATAGATGAGAAACTGCCTCCAGTGATACTTGACATGGTCACAGATGACGTAGTATCATCCTTTTCTGTTTGATCTAATGCTGCCAATTGCATCTCGAGACGTTTGATGCCATCTTCGAGGGTATTCCTCGATGTCTTCACAAAGGTGATTTCTTCTGGTTGCTTCTGAACAAAAATATCAGTGGACATTGATGAGGATACTGCCGACATGATTGATCCGACGTCACTATTCGAAAATCGGCTGTAGTTACTACTACTCCCGAAACTCACTTCACTTTCATTTTTTCTATTTTGAGGCGGTTTAGGTTTGAAATAGGAAGATTTTTGTGATTTTCCACTCATCGAGGCGAGGTCCGCGTTGAGACTCTTTGGTCCAAGTGTGTTTTCGATTTTTTCCATTAACCACGGGCTTGCTGACATTCCCGAATCGTCATCTGAAATAGTGTTGATGACCTCTGGCCCATTCTGTCCTTTGCTGTGAGATGTAGTGTTGGCACCTTTCCTGTCCGAGTAAACGACTTCGTCTCCTTCTGGGGTCACCTTAGGAATTGCCATCCGATCAAAGAGGTCCGTTAAAGTATTCACCATACCATTACTGAGACTTTCGAGTGTGGGAGCCCCGGTTTTTGTTTTCTGAGAAAAATAGGATACGGTAGTCTTCTTCGACAACTGTGACTCTCTCGAGGATGAAGGCGATGATGGCAATCTTCTATCTTTACTCTTTCTATTTGACGCCTTGTATTTTGGTTCCTTTTCTGAATTTGCTACCAAAATCAAGTCCGTCAGAGCAATATTGTCCTGGACTTTTGTCGGATTGATTTTCTTTTCACCTTTGTCGTTAGCGAATATTTCCACTGGTTTTGAATGATGTTTCACCGGGGATGATTTTGTCTCATTGTCGACAAGAATTTTGGGGGATGTAATATTTTGAATATGGTGTGTGCTCGCCGAAGAAGACAGAGAAGGCGGTTTAGAGAATTCTTCACCTTTGTAGAAGTCAGAACCCCTATCAAAGTCTTCAAAATCGAAGGACCACACATCGAGATCGGATGGAGTGCGGGAAAAGTCATCACTTTTGGATGCTGTCGATGAACGAGGTTTGAGAGGATGTATCTTTGATATTAGATCATCGTCAAAGTATAGTTCGTTGGAGTCGATGTCGATAGGGATCGATGTCTTCACTTTCAATGCAGCGCCTGTGTAACGTTTGATATTCTCTTTCAAAACTGATGGATCTTCTACGCCCCCGCTTGAATCATCTGAAACGGATTCGGATGGTGGAAATACTACACTTTCTTCATATTCCAGGGGGACCATCAATTGACTAGAGAGCGAAGATTGCACAGATTGCGGTGTAATTGCTGTTGCTCGTTGTTCCGGTTCATCGATGGGAAAAGGTGAAGTAAATAGAGAATTTTCGTCAAAGCTTTCAAGTCCTTTCTGGAGAGGGTTTCCTGCAAGGTGTATCTTGGCCCTTCCTACAGTTTGATCTCCCAATGTAGTATCCGCTAGTGACTGGTGATCGTAGCCTAATTCTACTATCCCTGGAATGAAATTACCGTTGTTTTGGCTCAAAGGTACTGCGCTTGGAAATATGAATCTATCCCTATCTTTCTTTTTATATCGATAAAATAGAAGACAAAGGATCAACGACACAACAGCCATCACTATAGAAGCACCCAAAACCCCGGCAACCACTGCGAGGTTCCGAGGATTCTTTTTTGAATTTTTTTCTGTGGCTGGATTATAATTGATATCGGGAAAAACGGTAGGCGTTGGATTCTCAGACCGACCGGTGGACGAATCTGTGCACGGGATTTTTGTGGGTCGTGTCGACTGGATTACCGAGGGATAAAATGACGGTAGACTGCTTAAGGCCAAAGATGGTCTTGTAGATGGAGACAAGCTGGGAGATTTTGAAGGAAATGTTGAAGGGTTTAAACTTGGATGTATTGTGGGTGATATACTGGGCTTTGGAGATGGATTCTGCGATGAATCTTCGCTCGGGGTGGATGAAGTCAATATTGTTGGATCGGAGGACGGGGGTTCTGATGATGCTGTCAATCCTCTTCTAATTTTAATTGTCATGATGGAGCGAAACAAGGGGTTGACGTAAAGACTGTTTCGGAATTCCCGTTGGCCGCCACTCACAACATCAAAACCTGTTTCCACAATGGATTGTACCACTTCTAAATACAGAGTTTGATTGAATGATTCTACAACAACTCTCTGAGATATATGTACCTGAAGCGAAAAAAAACGGTCGCCAAAAACGTCTTGGGCCTCTGGATCGTTGACTCTGGAAGTCGCCACAATATCACAATCGAGCTGCGTATTATTCTCATTTACAATAGTCGAATTGTATTCTTTTGCTGCTTCTGTAACAATATCACCAAAAATCTATGCTCATGACAAAAATGTTGAGTTGACGCATATTTTGTTTGAGATATCTTTTTCAATGCCATTCATACTCATGTTCTCCAATGGTAACTAACCTGTGTTTGAATCGCCCGACAGAAATGACGAATGTTAGGGTTGGTACCGTCGAGGGTTTCGAAGTCCATTGCCAGTGTCTCGTCTACAAACTGTAGGTCGAGATAGAGTTGGACATCAAATTGGGCGCGTTCGTCGAGTTCCATGTTTTTCCTTCCTCTGATGGTGGAAGTACTCTTGCTGTCGGCACTCAATGAATGAAGAAACATTGCTTTAACTGACAAAAACGATACGGCTAATGTTGAAATGAGATGCCAATAAGATTTTCTCATTGTTCAGGCGTGTTCGGTATTGACAAAAGAACAGCCATCAATAGTTTCTTCCCTTTGTCAACATTGCGCGTTGTGGCTTAAACTATTTCGTATTTACTTTCAGAAGCAGCAACCGCATTGAATATTATGCATGCCTAGCATTAGCAGCGCGTGTGCGATTCCACTGTCGTTTTTGCTATAATCTTCCAAAATAAAAGGAAGTGGCATCCAATGCTGAGTAGCCTTGCATCGTGGATATTCCAAAATCACCATATCTATTACAGGCGCAACGCTTCAATTTTGTGAACGCTCACATGAAATATTAGTCTTGCGGCAATTCATTATTTGGATTTCGCGAACTGTGTTCTGTGTAATCGCTGACGACGATTTGTTTGAATTTATTTGTTTCAGTATCGGTACGTACGTACCGAGCTATGTACTATTCGCTTCGAGTTCAAGTTTAAGTGTTCGCTTGAAAACCTGGGTTGCGATCCAAATACGAAATAATCAGAGAGGTGCCTCTATTACAGTAGTAGTAGTGCGTCATCTCCTGCTGTTCCTACAGGAAATGCTGCCCAGAGCAATAGTATTGGTGGAATGTTAGAAAATATCTTGCATGTAAATTTGGTGCTGAATGCAATAGAATGATGTCAGATAATTGAGACCTGAGTCCAGGAACATTTACTAGTATATAGTAGTAGTACTACCACTAGGAGGCAAAAGAGGTCACTTAGTTGGTGGTGGAAAAAGAACAAAGAGGAGGCTTGTTGAGGAGGCACCACCAGTAGTTCTTGCTGACATCCAGTAATCCTACTACTACTACTACTACTACTACTACTACTACTACTACTAATACTACTACTACTACTAATAGCTAGTACAAATGTTGGGACCACCACCACTAATACCATGATCAGTGAAATATCCAGCAGAAAGATTTCTTGGACTGACTGCTGAAGAAATAGAGGAGGAATCTCCTACTACTACTAGGGACCATGCTTACAAAGTATTCTTCAGATCATAAAAATAGACCTAACTTCTGTTTATCAGCTGCAGGTCCATTACAAATTTGGTTTTCTGCTGACCATCACCAAAAAGGTTGGGACTCACAAGAATGGCATTGACTCAGGGAAATACTGGCAGAATAGTAGTAGAAATCTGGTGCCAATTCTAGGGAATCCTCTGGCAGCAATAACAAGAAGCTGCTACTAGTAGTACTAGTAGAAGCAGGTGAAGAGGGAGATGATGGATCATCACTCCAGGGGAACAGCCATCAGCAGGAGGATCCTTCTTCTTTCATTAGTACTCCTCTACTAGGTACTAGTAGAAGAGCAAGTCATACTAGTGGTGGTGTCAACAACAAGAAGAAGGATGATTACTGAGGTAAGAAAAATCAATGAGAAGAAATACTAGTAGGAGGATGAATTGTTCAAGTTTTTATTTTTGTTCACACTATTACTTCTACTAGTGGGAGTTGCATCCAACTGGCTGCCGCCAAGAACAAGAAGTCGAAGGGGCGCAGCGGACCAGCAGTAATTCTTGGGCCGCAAAAATGGTCCCCGCGGAAACTTTCCATGAGAGGGGAAAAAGTAAAAAGTGGTCCTAGTTTTTTATTTACCGCCCCCAACCGTTACTAAAAGTTGTATCCGCTGTGCAACCGTTACTAAAACAAAAGAATACGACTACGTACGACATGGATTCCCCGTCGCGTTCGTCCGCCAACCCTTCGCCAATCTTCGGGAAGCACGTCCGTTCCTCCCGGTGCGGAGCGGAAGCGTGCTCCAAACCGCGGTGGTACATTCGTCGTTCGAAGCAGTCCCACAAACGGCCGACTGCTAGTCCTTGCTTCGCGGGTTCCATAAACAAGGCCAAAAGCGATAGGTGGAGGAGAGTCCCCGTTTATCTTATTTGTTTTTACAATTTTCTATGGGTGGCGTTGGGGTCGTGCTTTCGCACTGGAAACTACTAGAAACCGTGCCCCGGTGTCGCTCCAAGTACGACTCGTACGTGTCACATCGCTTCGCTTCGTCGGTGCCCCTAACCAGATTCTTTTGGATTCCTCTACTCCGTCCTATGATACTGCTACGTACCTCGGTAGCCCATTACCCGTAGAGCATGCGGTGCATCCCTTTTTTGAATCCGATTTTGGCCCGAACCCGTACACTCCGATTCTCTCGGACTTGGGCCAACCACCGGTCGAAGCGACGAGAACGAGAACGAGAACGAGGACGAGAGACCAGGCTGCATTGGAACACACCACACCAAAGTCGTCGCACCATAGCACCCACACCATAGCACCCACACCACATTGCCACACCACATTGCCACACCAACATCCAAGCGGAACAACGACATTGTCCAGCCGCGGAACTACTCCCAGAGTGTTGAACGATATAGTATTCTCGCAAGAATCAACATGCAACTGTGCAATGCACCTCGCGTTTCGCTCTTGTCCGAGATGTTCTCTCTGGAGGACAGCGAAGCGGACGGCCACGGCGGGAGCAGCAGCAACAATAGCAACAACATCAACATCAACAACAACAGCAACAGCAACAAGAAGCGATCGGGCAACCGGTGCGATCCGCACCCAGAACACGATCGCGAGCTTTTCCACGAATGGGAAGGACCGTCCACGGGGTCTCCCTGGGCTGCGAGGCAAGAAGCCTTCCTGCCGGCCACCGAGCCCGAACAGGTTGCTCTTTCCGTGACCGCATCGTACTCCACTTCCCCGAGTTCCTCGTTCGGGATCCCCCCTTGGTCGTCGCCAATGGTGCCGCCGCCATCGCCGCCACCGGAAGAAGCCCACCCTCCACTGGTGCTGTTTTCGAGAAGCAGCAGAAGCCAACCAAGCACGAAGGACCTTCCCGTCCTCCGACCCCGCAACGCCCTTCGGAACGCCCCTCCCGCCGTTTGTCCGGGGCAAAGGATTCGAAGGAGCAGTCCCACCGAGAAGATCCGTAGCCCCCCGGGCGGCCTTTCGCGGGACGAAAACGGGAACAATCAGCAGTTTCCGCAGCAGCAGCAGCAGCAGCGACAAGAAGAGCAACAAGCACGAGCAAAGAGCTCGTGTCCAGAGACGTCCTTGTCCCTGTCCTTGTCCTTGGGCACCCTGGCCCAGGAGTACGAAAAAGACACGCTGCGGATGCTGGAACGCATCCAGAAGTCGCGCTCCTTCGAGCAAACGGCCAAGCAAAAGAAGCAGGATCTGCGACCCGGGAACTGCCCCGCCGCAAAGACGAGAACAAGAACGCCGACAAGGACTGCCCCCACCTCGTTTCTCCAGCACCCACAACCCCCCGTGGAATCCATCGCGAGCGAGGCGGCGCCGTGGAAGGAAAACCGCGGCGTGGACAGCCAAAAGCCCGGCGACTTTTACATTGGAGACGAAGAGGCCGGCGACGGCTTTCTCGCCGGTGGCCACGCTCCCGCGCAGCAGCCGCAAGAGACGACTCTGCTTCTTGGCCCGGGAGGCGTCGGGCACGAGCACGAGCGCGAAACCGGGGAAGACATTTTTGAACTCGACCTCTAGGATTCCGGGCATTCCTTCCGTCCGCACAAGACAAACGCTCCATAGACCGGGGACATTTCATAAACACACATACATCGCTTCCAAACGCCATCGCCGCCGCATCGCATCTTTGGATGCATCGCTACCACCGTCTACAATTTTTACTGCACCGCGAGCAAGGCATTTGCTCCAACACTCATTCCACTCCACGGACCACACAGAACCCCCAACACCGATAGACCCCTCTGCACGCACTCCGAGCACGCCGCCTCGGTTGCATGATGCACTTCGCTACACTATTTTTGGAAACCAATCTCGCAACGACACAAAACAAATGAAAAACGAACACATGGTTCGTCTAGAAAAAACACAAACCACGAAATAATATATTATACATAAAATAAATCATTACGACGCTACTGTGGGACAACTCGGAGTTTTTCGTTTTCGATGCAATCCACCATTGGAAAAGCCTTTGCTGTACCCATGCTATGCTCGCACATTCCATCGAAGCGTACGGTACCCGTACCTCCAAAGCTCTAACGCGGAACAAACCGCACGGCACGCCACGGCGGGGCCGCAAGGTCCCCGATGCTGTACGCCGTGCTCACTGCACCGCGCAGGACGAGCACACTCCCCCGACCCGGCCGCCGTTGGCGATCCCCTGCCGCAGGAGGCCCTCCCTCGCCCCCGTGAAGGACCCCACCGTTTCTCCGTCCTTGAGAAAGAAAAACGAGGGCATCGCCCAGACGCCCAGGATCCGGCCGATCCCCGGGACCTTGTCGACGTCCACCTTGACAAAGACGACCTCCGGGTGCTCCAGCGACAGGGCGTCGAAGAACGGGGCGATCTGCCGGCAGGGGGGACACCTGTGCGATCGTGCGAGGGGTTGCCACACCGCGCCGGGAAGAAGGTTTGGCGGCACGCACGCAAGAGGTGGTGAGAAAGGAACGAAAGGAAACGAAACGAAAACACCGAACAAAACCCCCGCCTCGCGTCTTCCTCCGCTCGGTGGATGGCCTTGCCMTGCGCTGCCCTGCGCTGCGTTGCATCCAAACGAACCACTCACCACTCGGCAAAACAGTCGACTACCACCAGGTTGCTTCCGGCCGACTCGATCGCTTCCCAGTACTCTCGCTCGGTGGTGCAATGCACGACCCGCGATTGGTTGTGGTTCTGTGCGCTCGTCATTGTGGCCGCGGTAGTTCTCTTGTGTCCGCTTCGGCAACCGTTTCGCAAGGTTGTGGGCTGGCGTATGTGCAGAAGCGTCAGAGCGCTGGATTGCCTGTTGGTTGTTCTCGCTTGGTCTCCCTCCGAAAGGATTCTGCTTGCCGACAGCACGTGAACTCGTGCTTAAAGGAGTGTTGGGAGCGACGGACAGACGATAGACTGCGAAACCAAGCAACCGAGGCGGCGTATGCCCCAACAAAGGAAGCACAGAGCCTTGA
>CAACVS010000080.1:67672-105930 GCA_900660405.1 Pseudo-nitzschia multistriata
GAATAATTCTAATCTTATAATTCAATTTTCATACACACTTAAAACACCTACTAAGAGTACACGTAATCTCGTGCAAACACAGTTATCCAAGTTTATACTACTATCAAAATGGATGAGTATAAGCAGAAAATAACCAGTTAAGTTGCCCAGATATTGAGCTTAATTCAACCCAAGAGGTGCAAACTGCTTTGTTACTGTATTTTGGAACAGAGGTAGTACTTTGTACTATGTATTTAGTTTTTTCAGTCAAACTAGTCATTACATGCAAAAATAAGGCCCCAGAATCTATGATTGTGTTGTAGATTTGGGCGCCAACTCTATACAACAGTAGTAGTAGTTTTGTAAGAAGGCATGAGATGATGATGTAACCAGCAGATATTTAGATAAGTTTTTTTGAACTTTTATGTACAGCAATTTGAATACACAATCCATCAAAGATGTTTGGACACACATTTTCTTATCACTAAATTATATTTGCTGCTGCTACTACTACTACTACTACTGGTAATAGTAGCAGTACCACTATTAGTAGTAGTACTGCCACTGCTAGTACTACTAGTACTGCTATTATAATACTACTATAAACTAGCTATTTCTACTAGTAGTAAAACCATGCAAAGTAGTAGCAGATTTTGGTTACTTAGCAAATGTGATACTGTGTACAACCAGGTTATTTCTCATACATGCTTGTGGTACGACTATGTTTTTTGAGTTCATGGAGTTTTGGTGGTGTCTTGTTGAGCTTTGTTCTTTTGGCTGGTACTACTACTAGCATGGATCTTGCACATCAGGATATCTGATTGTTCAAAATTGATCTATGATGACACCACCAAAACTGATCACAATGATATTTCTCTTTTTCCCCAATTTTGTTGCCTTTGACTGAAATTGCACTACTAAAAATCAAACAGCCAGTGCCCATTTCATCAAGTCTACATTGAGGAACTTGGTTGGTGGATACTAAAAAAGTTAAAATGGTTATCTGTCAGTTTCTGCCTGCTTGTTATCACTGCTATGTTTGTTTGTTGCAGTTGCAATGCTCTTTCTTTTCGTGCCTAGAAGAAAATAACAACAGTTTTCAAAAAGAATCTAGTGCTTTGCATGACCAGCATCAATCTATTACTTTGGTTCTTCAACATGAGGTCACTTGTTGGTGCTCCCTTCATCTAAAATTCCATTCTCCAAAAAATATTGTGCAGCATAGGTGGTATGAACATTTTCCACCTCTGCCTCAAGCCCCCTTTTTGCTACAATTGAACTCCAAGATTTCATTAGTCAACAACCTCTCTTGTACTGTGTAGACAGCTGCAGTACAAAATTGTCTAAATTAAAAATAAACCCCACCCTAAGACATGAAATCATTATACAACTCATTATGGTCATCTGCTGGTACTAGGAGTGATATAGAATGAACAGAACTACTACTAGTACTAGACAGACACATGAGACATTTCAATGTAACACCATACTGGTTCTAGCAGGTGCATCCCCCTCCTCCTGTTGGCCCATGCGTATGCTTATCCCTCATTGTTGGCAATTGAGTCATCACAAACTCTCAGGAACCATTTCCACAATTGATGAACTTGAACCATGACCACCTACTGCTGAATGAAGGCTTGGTAGTTCAACATTAGTAACAAAGAATCCACCAACTAACAAATTTAGTAATGTCTCAAAGAAGGGGGAAGAACATATTATCTACAGTGTCAAAAAAGAGATATATTTTGACAGGTAAAAAAACACCATTGGTGATCATCAGGAGAGGGACTTAAGGGGCCTTTTTAAATCTTTTTGCATGGTGCTGGTAATTTAAACATATCCATTCAAATAAAGGTAATCATTTTGTATGCAGGATTGCTAAAATATAACCTTTAACTATATGTTCAAGCTGTGGACTAAGTGCATCTTGTGATATAATTTAATTCAATGATTAGTTTGATTTAACTTACTGTTTCATAAAATTTTATTAGATGCTTAATAAAATGTTGATAAAATTTTACTAAAATTTAATTGTTGACCAGTTCATAAAATCTGGTGATTGGGCATTTCTATAGTGCAAAAAGTAATGAGTTGTACTAATCTCATTAATTAATAAAACTTTATTCATCTGTTAATAAAATATTAATAAATTTAATTAAGTTTTTATTAAGTGTTTAATAAAATTTTATAAATCAGTTCATAAAATTTAATTCATTATTTTATAAACTGTTATTATCTATCCCTTTGGGAGTTAGATTTCACCATCTCCAGGCTCTCACAAACATCTTTTTGGAACACTTAATAAAACCATCTGAAACATATCAGGGCATACATTGATTATATCCAACAACACATGTAATTCAAAAAGTTGGACCTTGTAAGTATTGTTTGCAACTGCAACACATTTTGGCTGAATCTTAGCAGCCAAGCAGCAACCTTACACAGCACAATTTTTGTGCACCAGCACATGATAAAGAAGTTTTGTCATTTTTTTAAATTTACAACAACAACAACATCATCATAACATATCCACATCAAAACATCAAAACATCAAAACACCAGATCAACCATCCTGTGGACTAGTAGTAGTAGTAGTAGTAGTAGTAGTAGTAGTAGTAGTAGTAGTAGTAGTAGTAGTAGTAGTAGTAGTAGTAGTAGTAGTAGTAGTACTACTACTACTACTGCTACTAGTATTACAATAGTAGTAGTAGTAGTAGTAGTAGTAGTAGTAGTAGTAGTAGTAGTAGTAGTAGTAGTAGTAGTAGTAGTAGTAGNAGTAGTAGTAGTAGTAGTAGTAGTAGTAGTAGTAGTAACTAGTCAACTAGTAGTAGTTGCTTTCCAAAATAAAGGCATCTGTCCCAAAAAAATATTTACTGCCAGCCACAAACAACAGCAGATGTCCCAACAAAATACAAACAGCATCTCCTGTTGCATTCATCAAGATGGGTGCAAGTGATCAGCAAAAATACAAAAGGAAGATGTACAATGGTATTCAAGAGTCACATAGGGTGGCAGAGGAAAATGACAGCAACATGCATCATGGTTGCACAATTTTTTTCTGCAACAACAAGAAAGGGTGTAGCCATTTTCTCAAACTACTAGTATGCCTTGGTGAGAAGAGTAAATATGGCCATTGAGAGTTTAGAGCAAAACATAGCTCTGTCTGTTGCCATAGTAGTGAATCAATGGCTAGTTTGACAACAATCCAAAAACATGTTGGCCAAGCCAACTGTGTCTACCCTTTTGGAACAGGAAAAGAAAGGAAGAGAGAGCATCAGCTGCAGACACATCTGTGTGGAAGAATGGCTCCAAAGAACCTAGCCTTTTTGGAACAGCCACAATGAAACTAGTACCAGCAAAAAGGAGAAAGTCAGGCAACTCAAACCGTAATTATGATCTGTTGTGTCAATAGCGCTGACCTAACATATCATATGCTCTGAAGTTCCCAAATTCTTCCTAGTACTTCTTCTGGCTTTTTGAAGACCTGGTTACAAGTAAAAAGCCAGTCTTTACTATGGTACTTGTCATCTTCAAAGTAATAATCATCAACCTTCATTGTTTCTCCTGACCATCAAAGCAAGAGGGAAAAGAAAAGGACTTTCCTCTCCTGAAAAGGTCAGACAGATTGACTAGCACAGAATCTTCACTTCCTTTCTTTTGCTGCTGATCAGGTATTGCAATGTTGAATATCATGTAACATTCCCTAGCATACTTGCTTTCTGACATCATATTGCTGCTTAGCAGCAGCTAGATCAGTGATGGTACCATGTAATCCAGCTTCAAAGTTCAGTGATGATGTACATTAGGAACACCAACAACTTGTTTAGCTCCTAATAGCAAATGAGTCTACCAACTGGCATGCTTTTGATGATTAGATGACAGAAGCCAAAACTACTGATACTGGTGGGTAGGTACTAAAGAAGAGGAAAATCCCCAAGCTCCATGACTTGACAAGTCTCAACCAAATGAGGCATATTCCAGAGTCAACAAATCAAGACCAATTGTATGTCATCATGTCTTGGCCTGCTTATTGGTATGCATCTAGGTAATTTCTTGGTGGAGGCTTGCTGTTGGGTTTGAAAAAATGACCCCAAATTATTTGAGTAGGTCTTGATATTGGTGGTGACACCTATGTCCCCTTTCTTGTCAGTAATACAACAAACAATAACAGATGTGTCTTTATTTGACAATACATACATCTTGGTGGTGACAACAAGAGTCAAGCTGGTCAGACTGATGAACCAACTAAAAAAAATGGGCTGTGATGGAGAAGACCACGGATTGTGTTTGTCCTAGGCTGCATGCTATTAATTTTGACCTATATGTTAATAAATCTACTGAAAAAATCTTAGTATTTTTCCCATCTTGTGTTCCCAAATGTTGCCATCTGTAAAGTTTAACAAAATAATTAATTCTTTCTTTGTTACTACTACACTACTGTACTACTAAATAGATTGTCCCTCTTGTCACTGAAATAACATATTATAAGATCATAATTTTAAAACACATCACTACACCTGATGGTTGAAGTTACTCCAATGCTCTCTGCATACAGCAGCATTGCAACTTCTACAACCATTCCTTGAGATTTAACACTAATCCCTGGTAACAACTTCCTCAATCTCCTCACTGATGAGTTAGGATACTACCTATGCTTTGCTTCTTCTACACAGATAACAGCATAGTTCCTCTTCACTGAATCTTTCTTACTGTGGCTTTGAAGTTACCTTTCCATGAGCAATGGAGTGTTAGTCATTTTGTCGACACAGAAGAAATAAATCCTATAATCGCAAGGGTGCTGATATTTTCCATTCTTTGAAGTATTTGGCATCCACCACTCTGGCTTAGTAACCTTCATCATACGGAACTTTCCAGCCCACTTCAATACCTCTGTTMATCAATGCAATGCCAAGATGAGATTGAAGCTGTTTCTTACTACTGCTGTGTTTTGATTTGCATGTCTTCCATTGTTTCATAAACTCATCGCATGCAAGGCTAGTACTAGTGGCAATTATAGGGGTGTACCACTCTATCAAGCAACCAGAAGAAAATACAAAGGTGCCATCTGTTTGTGTGAAGTGGTGATGTAGAATACTTTGTTCTATCCTTGTCTGAGATGTCAACATCATTGAACCTTGTGGAATATGTCTTCTGTACCCGTGGAGCATCAAATTTCTTTGCTATCATTTGCCCTCTGGATCTTCTTCTATTTGTCTCTACTTGCTTACCTGTAAAATCCACAGTATGTAACCACCTAACCATCCTTTTGTCCCTCCATATAGTGGCCTGTACAACATATTTAGCTAGAATTACTTGGTCCAGTTGTAAATTATATGGCATACTGCATCCATCCTTGTTGTACCTTTCCAACTGCACCATCATTAGATAGCTTTGGAAATGGGAAATCTTCTGCTGTGCATGGTGAACTAACCCTCTTCTTTGTCTGGATAATGGTTTCAGCTGACCCCCCTATGCATGTCCTCTTCATACTATAACTTGTTCACAACATTGGGGATAGTAGACTTGCTCACGCAAAAGCTCTTCTTGCTGAGGTCACTGGCTTGTTATCAGCTAGCCTTGTTGTCACTCTGCTTGTTTTGCACCTTAACCAAACCATAAGACCGGTACCAAAGAACCACGTACAACATATCAGAAATTTACAGCTCCGGCAGCTTCTCCTACTGCTTTTCCTACAGTGACCAGTACTGAGACCAGTGCACACACAAATGCCTCAGAAAATAACTTGTCCAACACAGACAACTTATTTTACTGAATCTTCTACCTTGGTAATGCCTAATGCAGTGACACATTCAACTTCTCAACTTGAGAAAAATCTTCCATTCACATCCCCACTGCCAGATTTGCAGAAAAACTCTAACTCATTCCAGTTTTGGCAATGGAAAGGAAAATTTTCAAAATTTAATCAGGAACTGAATGATTTGTACCTACATCACAATGGTCACCATCTTTCGTCTTTGAACACATCTGATTCATGCACATCCAGTTCATCTTCATCTTCTAGCGCCACAACACCTTGCCCAACACAGGTTACTTGTATCAGTAGCTAACAGCATGGCCCTCATCACTAGAATCCAATCCAGATGTGAATACACAGAAGTATATGCAAATGCCACCATGGCACCAGACTTTGATCTGATTGAATAGATCTTTCAAACCATCCTGTCTCCAACCATCAGCACTTGCTCCTCAATCTTGCTCAGTAACCAGCCAATATAAGTGAGCTCTCATGCACTCTTATTTGATCCCCTGATATCATACATACTACCTATTTAGCAGACAGAAACCAGTGGCCATTACTTGTCCTTGCTGAATTTGCCTGGAAGTCCCTGAGTATTACCATCATTTGCATTTCCTCCAGGAATGTTTTGGTCACCAAATGTTGCAACCACATTCTGCCCACTGGCACTGTCCTCAAAAAGTGGAACTACCAAGCACATGATACTTGTTGTCTTTGCCCATTGCCTGAAGATACTGAGCATCTCTTTTGATGTTCTCATCCATCACAACTCAGATGACAGCAACAGACCATTGCCTCTCTGTGACAACAGATGTTTACACTTGGCTTCCAGCCAATTGCTACTGACACTCTTGCTAGCTGTCTTAGGAAATGGCTGGACACTGGCACAGTTTCTCCAGAGAAATATCCTGCATCCCTTCATCCAGTTATTCATTTCCAGAGTGAGATTGGATGGCATCACATGTTTGCTGGTCATATTTCACTCCAATGGTTTACTGATGTTGACCTTTATTCCAGCTCTCACTCCCAACTTATGCTGGGGGGCTATCTTGTGGAGTTCTTTCTTACTACCTCTTACATCTCATTATGGGAACAGTAAAATAAAGATCTCCATGGCCACACCCTCTCTCAGAAGCAGGCAAAGTATCAACAGCAGGCAGTAATGGAAGTCCGCACTTTGCTTGCACTGAAACTACAGACCTGTCTATCCCACACCCACCTATTCCCAGAAGATATGGAGAAGCTGCTTTTATTGACGAGGATGCTGATACAGAGTACGAGAAGGCTTGTTGCTGATACGGAGGGGACATGCTGATATGGAGGAGGATCTGCTGATACTACCAGGGATCTGCTGATACAGAAGAGGCTCACTGATATGGAGGAGGCCCACTGACATGGTGGTGTCTGCAGATACTCACTACTAGTAGTACCACTACTAGTAGTACTAGTACTACTACTACTACTACGAGTTGCTGTGGTACTACTACTACTACTACTACTACTACTACTAGTAGTAGTAGCTGCTAACTACTAATTGTCCCCCTCTAAGATCTTAGTGTCATATTAATATGTTACTGTTGTTCTCAAGAATTACCTCCAGTCATCATATGTCTGTATATGATGGAAATTGCCTTATGCTTGATGTTGCAAGTAATTCTGCTCAACCGACTTCCCGGATTTTGGATTTTTTGCTCTACCGGAATAGTAGATGCCACTAGGAATCATCACAATGTATATATGTAGAATTGTACGTGGTTTTCCTACTGTTGCAAAATTAGTTGCATTTTGTCCTCATACCCCCACGGTAGCAAACAATTCCCCCCCTCTCTAATTTTGTGGGTGGCAACATAAAATTAAGCAACAGGTGGTACAAGTAGGCAGGGGTCATAATTTAGAGGGGAGCGCATCGAATTGAAACTCATATTCCACCTTCGGTCCAAATTTCCAAAAAGTCACACAAGGATTTTTTTTAATCTCATTTTTACTGCATAATACTACTAGTAAAACTATCCAACCTTTAAGCAGTTACTAGTACAGCTTTATCAAAAATACTACTATTTTAATTTTTGAGTAGCCAGTCTAGTCCAGTTTTTWATGCTGATTCTKAATATACCATTTTGYCGGATATCAAATTGATATTTGTGGTACTATTTTACTATTGAAAAATGAACATAATTTTCCACAGTACTACTAGTAGTACTAGTACTAGTAGCTGGTAGTAGTAGTAGCTGGTAGTAGTACTACTCTATTACCACCACCACCACCACCACCACTACTACTACTACTAGTACTACTAGTACTAGGACTACTACTACTACTACTACTAGTACTACTACTAGTACTACTACTAGTACTACTACTACTACTACTACTAGTACTACTAGTACTACTACTAGTACTACTACTAGTACTACTACTAGTACTACTACTAGTACTACTACTAGTACTAGTACTACTACCGCTATGGTGGTGGTGGTAGGGGAAATAAAGACGGGAAAATGAGAAAAAATTGACACCCGGGGAATTGCCAATAACTTGCCGTTATGGGGCCCGTACTTAGTAGCTCTAGACGACCCCTGCGTGTAGGTACGTACCGGTACCGGTAGGTAAAGGTTAATCCCAGCATCAAAGTACCGGTAGAATCGGTGAAATTTTTCTGTGTCTGTGAGGGAGAAAATGCCCAAAAAACAAATGAAGTTGTACTGTACCACCTCCTGACTTGACCCATTTTCCTGACCAAGATTTTTCCAAAATCATGTCTACTTTACTTCTACTATCTAAATACTGTAAGTAAATATGTACTGTACGTCGTACAGGATTCCAAATTCCAAAAATGGGGGGAAAATATGTAAGTTGAGCTGGCAGTCTGTGTCTTTTGTACCACTGAAAGTGATTCCCGAAAACATATCGGAAAATATGTTATCGGGAATCACCCAATACAATACTTCAAAGATATTTCGTGTCTCATCAATCAAACTTCGCGCTCATACCTTACCCGTACGTATTGTACGAGGACAGTACGTCAACCTAGCGAAAGAACCTTCTTCTTCGGTTTTTTCGTTTCCTTTCGTGGACATTTTGAGCTTCAGTTGGATTTCGTGCTTCGTCTCATAGTTGCTCTTCGTACCCAGAAAGTCACAAACAGACTGCAAGACAGGGCTCACCAACGAAAATATCTGAGTTGACAAGATGGCCGAACCCCCAGCATACATCAAAGATGAGGAAGGAAACATGGTCCGCAATCCCGACTGGGTCAAGTGGCAAAAATCCGGCGGAAAATCTGCGCCCCCAACGGATGCCGTAGCCGCAGTGGCGATTGCGGAGGACGAGCCCAAGGGCTTCATGGCCTCCCTCAAGGATACTGTGACGGATAAGAAATTCTTGGGCGGTGCCGGAGTCGGTTTCGTAGCTGGAGCTGCCACTGGCGCCATTGCGACCCACCTGGTTCACAAGAACAAGAAGGACAGTGATTCTGATTCCGATTCTGGTTCCGATTCTGATTCCGATTCTGATTCCGATAGTGGGAAGAAGAAGAAGAAGAAGAAAAAGAAGAAGAAGAAGAAAAAGAAAAAGAAAAAGAAGGGAAGCTCTTCTTCGTCTTCGTCCTCTTCCTCTTCGTCCTCCGATTCCGATTATTGAATAGTGAGGAGCCGAACGCTGGTCAATACAAGATAATATTGTAGGTTATAATTATAATATAATTGCAAGTTGATTTTGAAACATTATTCTTGATAGTGATGAGGTAATGAGGCAGCAATGTATATCCTTTGTAGCTCATAATCAGTGGAATGCTGTGCTGATATGCTCCTTACTGTACAATAACACTACGTGTTTTACAAGAGATTGGTCATTTTCTGGTATCGGCTCCGTCGTGGTGAGTGCTGTCCCTTGTGGCAAGTACTAGGAGTATTTTTCCTGCTCCTATAGCAATGGTTTTGGCATTCCTAGCGCCTCTTCTAGTTTCCAACAAGGTCAAACATAATGCTAACTTGTTTTCAACAGGATGAGTGAGGTTATTCACTAGCTAGAGTTCTTGTCGTGATTCAGTCTCACAAATAATACTAGTAGTATCCAATACCACGACGACTACCACTAGGCAATTGCTACTCAGAGGGACTTTGCTTGGTATGCATTTTTTGGCATCTTCCTGCCTACCAGATGTGTCTAATCACACCGTCACCGGTGGTCAGCTCTCCAGCAGCAGCAGCAGCAGCAGCAGCAGCAGCTGATTTTTGTTATGTAACGAGCTTTTGATGGCCAGCCACCACAGATGCGGGTTGTTTCTGCCCATTGACAATCACTCAGCACCCCTTGTCACTTTCTGATCGAACGATTCATTCGATCTCAAGTCGACGGTCGCTCCAAGGCCAATCAAAACAATAAATTCGAATCGCTGGTTGCCGTGAGAGGAATGGCACGAACAAGACGTAGTATCGAGCACAACGCTGCAACGAAAAAGACGGAACACGGTGCTATTTGCTTAATCGGCTACGACAACTCGCATTTCGTTTTATCACATTCTCCTACTATTATTGTACAATGCACACTGTGGTTCGGTTTCCGATCCGGCGGCAACGAGGCGTTCGCAGCGACCAACGAATCGCAACCGAACCGAACCGCCCGCGGAGGGGGGCAAGAGGCGAGGCAAGCAAGCGGTCTTTGCAACCGGCCACGGTGGATTCCAGAGCGGTTCGATGGCCGTTTTTTTTTTCTTTTTTTTTTTCTCTCTCTCTTGCTCACACCCGCACCCGCTGCCCCGCTTCGGTCCCTGCGGTGCTAGAGCTGCTTGGTGACGGCCTTGGCCACCGCCGGCCCCTCGTATCCCGCAAAGGTCTTTACCAGGTGGTCGTACCACATGGAATACTGGGCGTAGTTCACGGTGAACTTGCGGTGGTGCATCTCGTGGTTTGCCACCGAGTAGGTGAGTATCCCAAAGGGTATTATGTCGAACTCGACGTCGTAGGGCGAGTGGTTCAGCATGGCCAGGGCCGCGTGGACGTTGAAGAACAAAAAGACCACGAGGGAGTGGGCCCCGCAGAGGCGGACGGCCGCCAGGACTGCGGTCCAGGTGCAGAGGACCCCGATGACGTGCTCGATGGGGTGCTCGTTGCCGGCGTCGAGGTATCCCCGGGTCGGGTAGTGCTGCCGGTGGTGGTGCTTGTGGACCAGGGGGTAGAGCGCCGGCGTGTGGAGGAGGTGGTGGCAGGGCGCGTAGCAGAGGTCCAGGACCACGAACATGACCCAGAGGGCGCCGACCGTGTTGAGGAGGCCGAGGTCCGCCGGGTCGAGGGAGACCTCTTGGGAGTGCCAGAGGTAGTGGCACAGCCGCTGGACGAAGATCCACTCGTGGACCGCGTTGATGGAGAGAAAGACGACGGACTTGGCGTCGAGCTCGACGTATCGGACCGGGGTTCCCGTGGTCCGGGTCGGCAGGTACTTGTGTCCAAAGAGGGAGTCCACGGCGTAGACGACCAGGTGGTCGTAGAAGTTGATGGCCAGCCGTATGGCGAGGCCGCCCAGCACCCAGTGCGCCGGGCTCAGGTTCCACGGATTGAAGAATTCGGGCTGCTTGTGGTAGAGCATTGCGACGGCGCCCGCCGCACAGGAATCGAGCAGGACGCTCTGGATTTTCTGCTGCCTTCTTCGGTCCATGGTTGTTGCTTGCTTTTTGTTGTTGTTGTTGTTGCCGGTTGCTGTTGGTTTCACCGAATCGATCGACAAGGAACGGTGCGTGTTTCTGGGCCGTACTGTATCGGTGTGCCTCGTTCCGCCCTCTGAAACCTCCTGTGTTGTTCCCGGTTCTGTTGGATTGCGGTGTTGGACTGCGCTCTTGCTGCTGTGTTGTTGCTGTGCTGTTAGATCTTCCTCGCGTTGTTGCTCCTCAATGGCATACTAGTTGTCGTCTTTTCGTCTCGCAACAGCAGCTCTGGGCACGGCATGTGACGGCGTTTGTTGGACAAACAAACTTCTTCTGGAGTGTTGAGAAGGAGTCGGAACGGAAATGTGGGTATGTGATGCTAACTAACTAACCGATGTGCTCTGTTCTACCGGTACTGTACTGCGTAGTGCCGTTACGAGCATCTGGCGGTGCCGAAGTGCATTGGGATGAACCAAAAACCGAAACCAAAACCAAAAGGGAACACAATTGCCGAAACCGGGAGAAAGGAAGAGCTGACGCGGCATCGCATGATTCGGTTCGATCGAGAGAAACAGGGAGGGGAGGCGCAGAATTTCGATGTTTGATTCAAAACCCATACCGTACTGTAGTCCTTTCCGGCGCGCGGGCCGCTGCCGCCCCGCTTTTCCGTCTATCCTTCGTCCGAAATCGGCACCCGGGCATCGAGCACCAAGGTCAGACGACAACGACTCACTCACTCTCACCCGCTTTTGAATTGAAAGAGTCGTACCTTCAAAAACTGGACGAAACAAATCACGATGCCATCGGGTAGTAGTAGTACGAGTAGTACCTGGTAGCGGCGGACAGAACTGCGGTACCTCGTATCGTCTCCCGTACCGAAGCCAAAGAGTGTATGGTACATTACAAGCTGGTGCTACGTAGTGGTACGTACCGTAGCGTACGAGATAGATTTGGTTGTCCCGAGAAGAACCGATCACGGGTTTGCTCTTTGGACTGTTGGGATCACCCAGAACTGAACATCCGATCGACGTTCCTATCGGACCACAAGCTCGTTCCCCGGCGCAGCACAGCAGTTGGCCTCCAAAGACCAGAGCAGAGCACAGCACAGCAGAGCACAGCACAGCACAGCACAAACCGCGCGATGAACAGGGCAGACGACGAGGACGACGCCACGGCGAAAGCCGTTGCCGCAATCGAAGAGAAGCTGATGGGGTTTTCCAAGCCTTTGGAAGCGACCGGGGGTTCCGGGAACGGGTGGGACCCGCGGGGGTTCGGAGCCAGCGGAAGCAGCGGCTCCGAGGGTGCCTCCGGAACCAGCGTCGCCCCTCCGTCGTACTACAAGATGGACGCCGTCCAGTGGATGCAGAAGGAACTCGGAGACGCCAGCGGGGCCGAGCCCCTCTTGCGGGCCAACCCCCCCAGGCGGACCCCCCTGATGGAACGGGCCGGGACCCCCGTGATGAGCAACTCCACCTCCTCCAGGAGCCCCAGGCGCAGCGCCGGCAAGCGCAGCGGGAGCTACGGGCTGACGGACGCCATGGACAACGAGAACGAGAACGACAACGAGACCGGCGCCTCGATCAACGAGCCCGCACCGATGCAGACCCCCCTGCAGCGCAAGTTCCGGAGCCTCTCGTCCTCGGCGACGCCCTCCTCTTCCCGTCCCGGTGCGGGGACCAAGCGCACGGGCCGGGGAGGGTCCTCGGCGGCGGCGACCTCCGCCGCCCTCAAGCAGTCCGCCTTTCGCAGGCACCACGACGCGCTCCGGGAGTACCTGGTGGCCAAGCGGAGCCTCCACGCGCGGATGGAACTCGAGCGACGGGAACGGGAGCTCGACCAAGAAGCAAGCAGCGGCGCCGTGGTCCCGATGGACACCTCCGAAACAACGGCGCCCTCCCCGAGCCTGGCGCAGCAAGAGTCCAGGGCGGAAGTGGACTACTGCAAGACCCTCTGCCAGATCGCGTACGGCCTGTCCTCCATCGAGGGCAGCAGCGGCGAACACCCCGAGGGACCGACGGAAGAAGGCCACTTTTGGCAGCTCCTCGCGACGCTGCGCAGGCTCAGCCTGTCGGCCCTCATCTGGAACGACGATTCCACCTCCCACACGCAGAATTCCTCCACGCAGTCCTTTTTCTTGCAGCAGCTCGCGAGCAACGTCCGCATGACACCGAGGGAGCTGGTCGACGCCATGTCGCCCTCTACTGCCGACTCACCACGACCACCGCTGGCGATGCAGCGGAAGCACCAGCTCCTCAAGTGGATCCAGTCCTGCCTGGAGCTCGAATCCAAGGACACCAAGTCGAAGGGGATGGGAACCCGGACGACCCCGAGCCCCGGACACCCCGACGATCCGGCGGTCCCCTCCCTCGTCTCCGAAACGGACGCCGGCGTTCTCAAGTCGATGATGCAGGTCTGTCTGGCTCTCGTTCTGGAGGGAAGGACCTCCGAGGCACGGGAGGTCGCTCGGTCCCGTGGACAGTCGTGGCGGGCCGCTGCCTGGACGGGGGGCGAGCCCTGCGGATACGAGCCCGTCCTCCGGGACGAAACCAAGTCCGTCGAGCGGGTCCCGGTGGGGAATCCAAACCGGTTTCTGTGGAAACGCCAGGTCTGGAAGACGGGCCGAAAGGTCCTCCTGCACCACTCGTCACAGAAGGAACAGCAACAAAACAACCATAGCGTTGGCATCGAGGAGGCGGCCATCTATTCCATCCTCGCCGACGACGTCCAGAACGCGCTGGAGAATCCCTGCATCCGGTCGTCCTGGACCCGGTCGCTCTGCGTCCTGCTCACGGGGATCCACGGCAGGATCGAGGACGAGGTCCTGCACCGGCACAACCTTCGCCGCCGCCGCAGCGGGGGCTGCTTTCCCGGACACGATTGCGAGCAGCACGAAAACGAACAGCTCATGCACACGGCGCAGCTGGCGGCGATGACGGAGGGCCAGGTGGCCTCCCTGCTCGAAAACAACCCCTTTCTCAGGCAGCAAGAGGAACAACAGCAACGAAAACTCCAGCCAAGGACCCATCGGGTCTCGTACAAATCCGCCATGATGGCCTTTGTGGTGGGAAAATCGGCAATCCTGGATTTGTGCCAGCGGGAAACCACCCGGGTCGTTTCCCAGCTGCGGGAGGTCTCGGAGCGGTGTGCCGCTCAAGACGGCAGCGGGGACGACGACTACGTGAACCAGGACTGGGAGGGGGTGCGGTTCCTGACCCACGTGGCGCTCTTCCTGGATTCCCTGGAGGACTCGTTCACCCCGGTGGTGTGCGATGGCATCTCCGAACAAAAGAACGCCATTCTGTTCGAATACGTGCAATACCTCGAATCGAGGCCCGACCTGTGGCACATGATCGCCCTCTACGTCAGCTTCCTGCCCGAGCCCAAGGCGGTGGAGTACTTCCCCACCGTCCTGGCACGGGTCCTCGACGACGCCGAACGCAAGACCATGATCGGGCAAATCCAGGAACTCATGCCCCCCATGGAGCTCACCCTTCTCCGCAGGGTTGTTCGGCTCTCGCTCTCGGCACCGAGCTCCGCCTCCGGCACGGACGACATGGACGCCATCAAGTGCAACTCGCTCCAGTGGCTCCTGCAAAAAGACGAGCACTCGCCCGACGCCCTCGTGTGCGCCAACATCCTCCTCCGCGATTTCTTCCTGGACGAGGAAGAGGACAAGACCCACGCCGCCGGTGCCTTTGTCAGGGACTACCTGCCCGGGGACCTGCTGGACCGGGTGAGAGACACGGTCGAAAACGAAAGCAGCGAGAGCATCAGCGACGACGGCATGGACCGGATCAACAACGCCAACGCGGAATACCGCGCCTTCCAGAAATACCTGAGCGCCTACGAGGACTTCGAGCACTGGAAGGAAGTCCTCCGGGAAACCCCCACCGCGCTGGAGGACCACCACCGGATCCCCAACTACGCGAACCTCAGCGAGATGGAGAAAAACATTGCCGATTCCAACTACCTGCGGACCTGGGTCCGCGAAAAGAAGAAACACCTAGAGCAGACGCTCGGCGCCGCCGAGCGGGCCCGCTCGTCGTGGCACGGCGTCCTGACCCACGAGGGGGGCTGGCTCTTCGTCGACGGGGACGATGGGGTCCTCGGTGGGGGAGCCGTGGACGCGGAGGAACAAAAGCGCCGGGCCGACCTGGGGACGATCCGCTCCCGGCACCTGGTCCTGGCCGCCAACCTGTACCACCAGGTCTGCGAGGAAACCGCCTCGTGGCTCTCGAGGAGCCTCGGCGAGGCCGAGGCCCTCCGCCTCTCGCGGGAGGAGGCCCTCCAGCGCCTCGGCGGCGGCAGCGCGAGCGGGGGGTCGGCCGCGCACACCCCGGGGCACTGGTACAAGCACGCCCTGGACCTGGCGACCCTGGTCGCGAGCGACTCGTACGAGATCCACAAGGCCTTTCCCCGGGCCGACCTCCGGGAGTTCGTCGCCAAGATCGGCGAAACGGCGGTGTCCGGGCTGATGAACCCGTAGCCGCGGAGGCAAGGCCGTGCGCTCTCCCACCGGCGGGGGKGCCGATGCACTGGATTCCACCCTACAGATGCTCTGTATCAGATCAAACAACGAGGATTTACCGACCGCAGCAGATGAATCAAATCAAATCAAATCAAATCAAATCAAACCAGCACAAAGCACAGTACGTAAACCACACACTGTACTAGATTTCGTCCTTTCACGGTGCTTGTTGTCGTGTTATTTATGGATACAAGGCTGGTCTGTGATGACCAAAGTAGATTATCCTAGTACCGACTGTATGAGGCTTTTGAAGACGTAGAATGTCATGGTATATTTCTTAGAAAAGCAATAGGTTAATGGTATCGTTGAGTAGATTCACCGAAGTACGTACCGTACAGAGCAGTAAAAATTAATGAACCGTACGGTAGATTTATGCCAGCCGAATCAGAATTCCTCCCATCATTTCCGATTTTCCCGTGTCCCCCGTTAGGAAACTGCGCGCGACAGCTACTACCACCCGGATGGCCCTGACACAAATTTTGAATTTTTACTTCGGCAGCCATCACATCATTTCGTTCTCGCGGACAACAATTACACACACACACCACCGATGTAGGTTACAACGTGCGAGCAATCAGATTTCCATCGATCACGCCTTTTGCTATTTCCAGTCTGCACACAGCAGGATCCCCGCGGTTGGCTCACCGGGGGTCAGGGTGTGAACAACACGGCGAGCGCGATGCCAACCACAGCAGCGACGACGACCCCATCCGAACAAACGGACGAAGAAAATTCGGGGTCGGTCGCACCTCCTACGGGTTGCTCCTTGCTTCCGAACGACGGGAACGGCAATCCGAACGACCGTTGCGCGGAAAATTCCGGAAAAGGCACCGACAAAGCCGCCAAAAAGGCCAGGAAGCGACTCCTCAACAAACACCTGAAACAGCGCAACAAGCTTCGAAAATACGAGACACGGGTACAACAGGGAATCCTGCGAAAAGACAAGTCGCTGGAGGAAGAGGCACGAAAGGATTGGGAAAACTACAAACAGCTCCTGCAGAACGATCCCAACAGCGTGCTCAACTATACTGGCGAGGAAGAAGCTCCGGGCACGACCGCAAGCGTCTGTCAGACAGGCTCGCATTGCTGCCAATTGAACCAGAGCTCCCGCTATCGGCACTCGCACCAGTCGCTCCGTTCGTCGGAGGACCGTGAAACGAAGAGGGTTCGAGAAGGGGGGGCATGGCTGCTCAAGTTCTGGATGAAAATGGCGCCTTTGTTGGCCCTCTCGTCGCCGCCCAGTAACAACGACAACGACAGTCCGGGATCAAAACCAATAACGTCAAAAACAACCAAGGAACAACAAACCATTCGAGCAGCGAAACTCAAGGCCAACATGGATCGGGGGACCCAAACGGAATCCATGTTTGACGACGACATGGCACTGCTGGGGTACACGAGACAAAAATTCTACGAGCGAGCCCTCCTGGCCTTTGCTTCGCTGGACCGATTGGATCCGTGCCACAGAGAAAACGAGGGTGACGCCGCAGTGGATGGTACGGAAGGGGGAAAGGATGGCAATGCCGGGGGAATCGGAACTCCGCGTGGGAAAAGCGCGGCAGAGCGGAAACTAGTGGATGGCATGTGGGGCCGCCTGATCGGCACCAAGCAAGTGGTCAGCATCGGTTGCGGTCCCGGTTGCGACGCAACGGGGGTCCTGGCGTTTTTCGAGTCCCACGGGGCGCAACTCGAAAACGGGATCTTGCTGATGGATTTTGTCGTCGATCGGTGGAAACAGATCGTCCTCGACCAGCTCATCGAAAGGATTGTTCCGCGGTACGTGCCGTTTGTTAGGGCCGTCGGTTGCGATGTTCGAGATTCCTTGTTGCCAACGGAGCAACACCCGAACAAACAAGACAACAAGAACCACCGTGCCCTGTTGGAGCTCAGGAAAGAGTCTCCCAGCCGCAACCGATTGATTGTGGTTTCGTATCTCTTGACCGAGACGCGGCACAAATGGAAGTCCTTTTTTCACCACCTCCTGTCCATGTTGCAGGGGACCGAGAGCCTCTTGTTGCTGACGGAACCCACGGCCTGGCAATTGCACGAGTTTCTGGCGTGCTTCAGCAGCAGCGACGCGGACCTAGTGAGGGCCCACGTGTGGCTGGACTCGTCCCGCGATTTGCCCCACATGCAAAGCCTAGACAAACGAAACGGCCCGGCGATCTTGATGGTCTGCACCCACTAGTAGTAGGAGGAGTTCGTTCCATTCCGAGCGGTGTCGAGCCGCGTGTAAGAATTCTAGATGCTATAAACCACTCAAATCTTTGAACTTCCAGGCACAAACGAATGGTTTGCAACTTTTCTGGGAAATCCTCGCTCATTCCACTAACCCAGGCTACGGTATGGTGGAAGCCAAAAGTGCACTCTTCTTCATAAGTTCTACTACTGGTACCGTGCGGTACGTTAAAGTAATTCTAATTCATTTGTTCTGGAACTACCAGTACTATTGTAGGACTATTGTAGGATAGTACACTAATACGGTAAAATGGTACACCAAAAATGATCGATCGAGTCGAATTCTTTGTTTAGGAACCGGGTTTCACGAAAAATTTTAGGCCATCGGAGTCGTGTGAACGCAACACGAAATCGTTCGACAGACAAGCTAAGACCGTTATGAACCGTTTTGTGTGGAGTGGTTCTTCGTGGTCCCGTTTTCAAAAACTTCATGTGCTTGTTTTCTGAATCGCACCCCACATCGATGCGTTAAAGGCCCGAATACGAGTACGAACCCCGTCGTATCAATTTGCGAATTCGAACAGTACCCGTACGTAATACGTACTGTACTCATCAAGTAAAGTACTGGAATTTATTAACTACTGTATTATGTACTGTAGTTCTTTACAGGACGTACATTACGTACTGTTTCACCCATACAAAAGGGAAAACGAGTGTCACGTCACGGGTCATAACCCCTGTGTCACGTTACGTCACTTCCGTACCAAATCGTACCTTGCGGTATGAAGGGTTAGCATACGGAACAGCAGCTAGCGTACAGTACCGTACCAGGTACAGTACAGTGTGGAAAAAGGAAACAGGTTGGAATATTTTGTCCAACCCTCCTAACCGAGCGGTAATAAAGGTACCGTAAAATGGTGTACCGTTACGTACAGTAGTACTAAGCGAAACGAAACCGCTTTTGATTGTGTCTTGTTTCCACAGGGCCAGGGAAAGAACGAAGAATATTTTGTGGTTTGTACTTTCGAGAACACACCTCGACGATGATGCATTAATAGGTACCGCACTGCGACTAGACACCAATCAGAGTTCACGCGGTTACAGCAGCAGCAACATACAATCACACATAGAGTGCACTGGCACCGACAGAAGCCATTCGACACAAGAGAATACAGACAGGGGATACGATAGATTCGATCGATTGATTGATTTCAACTCGTTCGTTTCTCTTTCTGTTTCGTTGGGTTCAGAGTTTTGTTCTATTTTGTCGATTCGAGGCGGTATTTCAAACACCACTGTGCTGAAGAATTCAACAATTCTATCGGAGAGAGATGATTCACCGTCTACGCCTGCGGCGCTCGGTGCCTTTTCACTATGGGTACGCCTGTGCGTTGGTTTTGGCATGTTTCGCGTCCCCCGTCGTCGCCACCATTTCCTTCCTGGATTCGGGAAAGACGTTTCATTCGAGGATGGATCCCCACATTGGGCAGCCCCTGATGCGGGGTTACGAATACGTGGGCCGCTTGCAATACATCTCGGAGAATCCGACGCTCTGTCCCGGGAACGACAACGACGGCAACGGAAACGACCAAACCTTTGACATTGTCACGCCCATGGATGGACTGCCTGGTACGTAAAAGCCGTGACAATAGGGTGATTGCGTAGGCAAGGGCAACGATAGTCGCTGTGGTTTACCGGATCATGTAGTACAAGCCTAAAATGTGGTATTGCATACAAAATCGAGAATTTCCGATGGTGCTGTGCAACATAATGCGGTATGCCATGCCATGGATGGTGTCGGAGGTTTAATTGTTTTTGGTTATTGCAAACAACTTCCGTGGGCAACCTTTCTATCGAAATCAATCCGTCCAACTAACAATTCTCTGTACTCATTTGCCGTTGGATACATTTTGCTATTCACTATTCTATTATGCGTTACAAAACACCTGAACAATCCGGCTGGGTTCGATTCGTTTCGATTCGATTCCATTGCTTAGTTGCATTGGTGGCCCAAGCCGGTGGTTGCAGCATCATGGAAAAGGCGCGGGTTGCTTCCACCATGATTCGCCCGGCAAACAACGTACAGTATTTGATCATTCAGAATTCCAGCAAGCGCGGGGCACCCACCGTCCTTGCAAACAGCAACCAATACGGAGACGAAGCCAGCCACGACAGCAAACAGTCACAGATTTTCCCCGGGAGTCGCTACTATGGTGGTTCCAGTATGGAGAGCCTGCTTCAATCATTGACMGGCAACGAGGACTATTATGACGGTGACGAATCATTTTACCTGGACTTTTCGGCTATGGATCTAGACCAACCACACGGTCGCGTCTTGACGCACCTTACTGACATGAGCGAGCAATCCAGCTGGGGTCATGATGGTGCAATCAACCTGGCAGTAATGTATGTAACATTTGCTGTTGGAGACGAGTTGTTCCGTGCTGTGGAAAACGAAAGCGCCAGGGACCGTCGCCGGGGAGGGTAAGTGAAGCACACACAAACAGGCGAGCAACGCATTCTCGAAAGTATACCTTCCGAAAATGCTTCGCACCACTATTGAAATTGACCGCCTTCGCTCACGGCATTTCTTCTGCGTCATAATTGCTGAATCGATCATTCGAAACCGTGTCTGTTGCGAATTTGGAACAAACCTCTGGTTTTTATTTGTTGCTGTATCGATTGGCATGTGAAGAACGAGAATCCTTATGAACTCAAAGGAATCAGATGTCAGTGCACGAACCGTAATTGTTTGGATGCTAATTTCTTTCAGTGTTTGTGCGTGCATTTGCTGCTGTTTGCTCGCGTGCATCCAAACGAGCTTCGAGGAGGAGGAGGACCAGGAGGCACCAAGAAGACCCGTGCGGCGCCGATTGACCCTCGAAGAAGTCCGAGCCAGGTTCCCCTCGTTCCATTTCAATCCGGAGGAACACAACCAAAACAACAACCCCAGCCATGCCTGCACAAACGACGAAACCGAGGGGTCCACAGCCGAAGATGTGCAGCCAAAATGTGGTGGATACATGCAGCTCTCCGATGAATGCACCATATGCCTCGACGAATTTGTCCCCGGAGTGCGGGTTCGAGAATTACCCTGTGGGCATGTCTTTCACTCGACGTGCATTGCTCGGTGGTTGATCGAACGATCGGCCGTCTGTCCTCTCTGTAAACTCGACCTCTACGTAGAGCCAGAAGAAGACGAAGACAGCGACGGCAACAACAACGGCGATAGTGATGATCCGGGTGGAGAATCACCGCCGGGAGAGGGATTTGCATCGTTCTTCAGCAGCTGGTGGTGGGGCAGCAGAACAATCAACAGCGAGGGAGATATCTCGCTTGAAAACCCCGTAGATGGGGCTCCAGCAGCAAACAACACTGGGGAGGAAACAACTACAGCTCCCTCCCAAGACCAACCCCTCGGCGCTTTCGTGGAGGGCGATACCGATAGTGGTGCGACGAGCGAAGAGGGAGAATCGAGATCGTGGTGGCCATTTTCTGTGGAGACTGCGCCACACACGGAGGAGGAGGAGGAGCGTTTGGGCAACAATCGCCGGCGGAGACCAAGGTCTCCCGGGCTGCCGTCCGCAGCTGGGGTGTTGCGGTGGACGATGGGTGTCTTTGGACGCCGGAGACAGCACGAACAGCAGCTGCCAAGCCAAGAAAGTACGGATGATGGCAATATGGTGACGGAATTGACGGAGCCCCTCGTTCCGCGAGGCTCGCTCGAAGAAGTGTAGTATAGTGCTTGCCGGGGGCCGAGTAGAAATCAATAAATACAATAATTGTCCCCCCCTCCCGATGCTGCTTTGTCATGCTCACATTGCCGCAGATTCCTACTCTCGATGTCAGCAAAAGAGATTAACGCACAACAAAATTCTATAGAATACCCAAAAAATACATCATTTTTGCCATACAGTAGGATTCCGTTTCGTGGTTAAAAATGGAAGGTGCTTGATTGACTATTAGCATCCACTAGTTGTGTTGTGTTATTTGATAATTTTTCCTGTTCAAATCGAGGCTTGAATAAGTTTGCGATTTATTTTGTCTTCTACCAGAACATCCTAATTGGAATGAAAAACATAATTAATTGCTTGGCAATCTAATTCGACTAGTGTTGATCCTGACGACGACTTGGCTACAAGTTGCACTTTCGCAACCTCCTCATCATCGCCTGCTGCCATAACCCCCACCTCCACGGTATCCGCCGCGATCACGATCGCGATCGCCGTATCCAGAGCCGCGGCGCCGGTCGTCATAGCCTCCCCGGCTATCGCCACGGTAACCACCACCGCGGTCGCCATAACCTCCGCGCTCCCAGCGGCCACCATCTCGACCGTACGAGGATCCTCCCCGCCTGTCGTCTCCCCGTCCACGGTATCGATCGCGATCGCCGTGACCTCCACCCTGCTGCATCTGCTGGTATTTCTGGTGGGACATAAGAGGGGCCCCACCACCGCGTCCTCCAGGTCGGGGTGGTCCGTACCTACCGTACTTTTTGACCATTTCTTGGTATTTGTCGCGAACCAGTTTCCATCCCACGTATTGCTTTCCGGCATAGTGAGCGGCAATGCGCTCGTCGGCATCTCGGGCGCTCATAAAGTTTCCTGAAACCTCGCAGACGGTCTTGTCGGTTGTGGTATCGGAACGCACAAAATTCAATTTTGCATGGAGGATTTCAATGGATTCCTCCTGAGGACCGAGCTGGGAAATGATGGTTGCAATTTGGCAGAGGAGGCTTTGTTTTTCGAGGGCGAGCTTTCCCAATTCTTCGAGAGTTGCTGACCCACTAGGATCACCATTTGCATCGTTTTTGTCTAATTCTTTTCGGTCGCCATCATCCTTCTGCACTTCCAATTTTCCATCTGAGTTTGTTTTTATTGCTTCATTGTTGGTTGAGTCACTGCTTTCAACACCTTGACGATCGACGACTATGGTTGGGTTTGCTCCTTGCTCGTCCTCAGTTTTCACTGCTGCGTCAGGTGTTTCCTGTTCCTTCGTCACTGCCTTCTCGGGTTCATCGCCGCCCTCCTCGGCTTTGACAGTAGTCGTTTCCCCGTTCGTCTCGTTCGGTTTCTCCGCTTTTTTCAGCATCAGCTCCTTTCTTTGTTCATCCAAAATAGCTTCCTCCTTTATTTGCACTTCGTCTAGTATTTTTAACGCTTTTACCAGATCTTCCTTCATATCCTCCAACTGGCACTCTGCCCTCACGAGTTCCTCAACCTTCTCCTCGCTMACATCGACGACGTAGTCGTTTCCACCACGCTTCTGTGCTTGTCGCTGGAGTTCCCGCTTGAGTTTCTCGTGGTTCCGATTGACGGTTCGGTCGCAATGTTGGACCAATTCTTGTAGCTTGACAAAGAGGCGAGACTCGTATCCCAAACGATCCTTTTCCTCCCGGGGCAACGAGACGTATTCTTTCCGTGCCGCCTCATCAGCGGTATAAGGATTTGGACCAATGTCCGACTTTGTGTTTACAAACAATTCGTAAATATCCACCCCCCAGGCACAATATAGCGGATCAATATCTCGATCATAACATGATTTGCTTCGTTTCGCACCCGGTAATATCATTCCGCCGTCTCCGAGGGGTCTCTTATTTTTTCGAGGAAGGGCGGCGCCTATTATTTCAGAGAAGACGTTAGTGTTCCATTATTTAGAAATGTTCATTTAGACAGAGAGAGAAAGAGAGAGAGAAGGAGTCACGCCCGAAAAAAACAGTTTCAGTGGAAGAATGTGAGGGAGACGAGATCTGGACACAGCAGCTCAAATCGGAGAAACCCCAGGACAAACGTTCCAGGCACCAAAAACAATTGGAATCAATCCAATCCATCCGTTGAAAGAGACCTACCAGCAGGAAGCAGGGCATCGCGTTCTACACCCATTAATTGGTCGAGCAACGCTCGGGCTTCCGCGTTGGCAGTCATGGTTCAGATTCAGAATGGACTGTTCAATACACCCCGTTTGTACTTGTCGGGTAAAATTTACGTTTATAAACTGTGCTTTTTGGATTGCTTGCAATTTACAGATACACCGGTTGATGACTGTTCTTGAACGCCGTGTTGAACGCTGTGCAAGGATAGATCCTCTAACAGTTTCGATGCCGTCTTCGATGCACCAGAATGCTCTTCAAATATTTGTTTTGTTCACCGTCTCTTTTCATCTGTTTTATCTGTCAACATTCGTCATACCGTACAGTAGTACAGTAATGGACTCATTACCGATGTGACGGCCAGACCTTTCCCAAAAAGTGTGAGAAAGCTGTAAAATCAAGAAAAATTTTAAAAAATTCAAATTTCGCTTTGGTTTCTGGTTGTTCAAAATTATCCAAAGAAAGATGAAAACCAATAAAAAATATAGAGACGTCGCAAATCTGAGACACCAAGAAGTTCTTATGGCAGCAATTAACACCACCATCAGCAATGTATTCCTACAAAGGTTTCCCATCCTGGTACATTTTTGTTCAAGTTCCTTAATGACTCTTTGGTATGCTTAGCGACACATGTTGAAGAAACGTAAAGATGATTCCAAATTGTTTCTACAGTGTCTTCGCATGTATTCTTTTTAAAAATAAGTTATGGTGCGAAGTCGCGAGTTAAGAATGAAGTGTTGTACTGTGAAGAAGAACATTTATTAAATTACAAAACAGGTTTCAGAATATCACCAAACGCTTATACACCAGACAACTCGAGCGTTTTATTGGTCTTGGTGCAGTATGAAAGAGTGTCTCCCACTTGGTTCCATGTGGTCGTTTCGAGCCGATTTCTATCTTCCTTTCGCACAATATTTGACCGGAAGACCAATTTAATAAAGTTTTCGAGGCATGCTTGGATGGAATACGATTTGCCAACAAGAAATCTGTCTTTTGTTTGATGATCCCCGCTCGTTTGCGAAGGATTGACCTATTGGAGTCATTCTGGCACCAGCACAGTATTCTTCTTCTTCCCCGGATGCGTAATCATATGTGGCTTAAACAAATGGTTGCCATCAAAGTTGTCTGCCCGACCATAGTCTTCCTCATCTGCTGTGACCAGATCGAGCAATTCCTGATGGCGCGCATCGATATAGCCCTCAATCCGGAAGGCTTCTGGCACCTCATGAGCTTCCGTCGCCATCTCGATAGGATTTTTAAGCCTCTTCTTCCTGTTTCCTTCATCCGGAAGGCCATGAACACATTTCACAAGCATGCTCATGTCGGCATTCATTGCACCCAAAGGTACGGAATATGCGTGTTCATGAACATGACCATAATATCTATATTTGAACCTAATGGTATCAGCCGACTCAAAGAAGTTGTGAAGATGATATCCAGCACCCCCTGAAATACTAAGGCCGGAGTCCAATGTACGAAAGTCGGCTCCATTATAGCGAGGAAAGAAACCGTGCTCATTGCCATCTGGAATCTTCTTGTAATCAAAATGCAAGCCAAAGCCTTCTTCCCTTACACCAACAATGTCGCCAGTGCTAACTTTCCCTGATCTCAGAGGCTTCGGGTACTTGTCTCCATCACCAATGCCTTCTATGCAAGCCCCAATCACCACGGAAGCTTTCGAATAGCGATGGAACTGAGCTTTGAGTTCAGAGCGTTTGGTTTCAGCTTTGAACATGCATTTTGGCGATCCTTCGTACATGGAAAGGAAAACTCTTGCCAAAGGCGCTCTACACGTTTGCTTGTCGTCTGTTCTCCAGTTATTATTGGGCGCTTCGCATACCTGTATCGCGCGCAATACGTCTCTGGAAGGAATCTCGTCCATGTCGAAAATAATGCCAAGATCTTCTTTTGTCATTCCCAATTCTTTCCATTTCACGAGAATTCTTTCACGCATCATGTGCTCTCTCAGCATGGTGCGCTTTTCCTTTGTTTCGTGCACAAAATTGTCGATGTGTATCGCTGTGTTGGGTCCATAGATACCACTATTCAAAATTTTGTAATCGTGAGAAGGAGGATTGCTTTCAAATCGAACGGCTCTTGGTTGAAAACTTTGTGTGCGGTTACTTTCAATAAAGGTGATCGAGTGGAAAATACCGTAGGTCTCCAAAGCTTGGGTACCGATTACATGCCAAGAATCATCGGCAATCAAACTCCCGGCAAATATTCTTCTTCGCTTGGTGCGATTTTCGTACTTCAGCCCATCGAATTTTTTGCATAGTTCTGAGTCGGAAATAGGATCGTGAAACGCATCCGGTATTGGCCGATCCACATCGAGGACCCGGGCCATCAGCAAGGACAACGATCCAGATCCTCGAAAATGTGCACCGAGCTCGTTTGCGTCGGATGAGTCATGATTGCCTGAGACGGTCATCTTCCCAAACATGGAAGCTTGACTGCTGCGTTGCACATGGTCATGGCTGAAGAGGTTTCTTTCGACCAGAACAAGTAGAAGGGATACGTAAACATAGACGAAAAGTAGGGAGGCTGTTACGAAAGATTTTTTTCTTGCCATGGTGATCGTCGTTATGGCAGAAATGCAGCAAGCCGTGCAGTACGAGTACTAAAAGACCATCGATATCCGATCCAATTCTTTTTGCTCCCGCTCCCTGTATTTTGTTGATGGTAAAAAAATTAAGCACTACGGTATGGTGTGCACGACGGGATCGTGGGGTATTGGCGGTAGTATTGCTACATTTACGTACGGTACCGTATGGAAAAGGTCATAACAGAACAGTTTCTGAGATTTCTGAGAAAATCACAATACAGTACGGTACTATTACTACGCGTAACATAACAATTGCATTGAACTTTCTTTTAAATAAGCACAGATGATCATTTTGACCAAAATGGCATTTTACGTCGATTTTGGCGTAAATTTAGAGTTAGGGATAATACTAATATTTCTGTAAGAATCCAAAATCTGATTGGCTGATAATGAGGATTGAGATTTCATTTACTAATAGTTTAATTTAATCATAGAATTTCATTCAGAAGTGAAGATAGATCAAATCTTCAGTTTAGTAGTAGTTTGAATAAGATATAAGAACAACCTGAACTCTAAATTAAAGCCAAAACCACTCTAAAAACCCATGATGAGCATCTGGATTAAAATGTTACTTCAACATTTGCAATCTTAGTAGATTTCAGTAGCCCTCATAGATCCTAGTATTCCCATTCTTTGATGTGGTAGTGTGCTACTACCTTCCTAAAGCAATTGTTTGGGTCTTGCACATACCTTCTTAAAAAAGAAGCAGGGATCTAAAAACAAGAAGGAGGATGAAGGACGACACCCGTGCCTGCTAACATTCAGACTGTTAAGCAGAGCATTCAGGATGTTGAATTGAAGCAAAAACTGCTTCTCCCTCTTGTTTAGGAAGAAGACCAAATTTATTGTTTTTGGATGCTGGCTTGCTGCCAAATGAAGAATGGGGAATATACCAGGAGGATCTAGTATGTAGGCCTACAGTGATATACAAACATTCCAAACATTAAGTCTGACATTGGGAATGTTAAGTTAACATTGGGAAATTAATTCAAATATTCAGAATGCCCTGTGAAACATAATTTCAATTGATCTGCAACACATAGTAGGAGTAGTAAAGAAAGTTCAATTCTTATTTTATGCCTAGTAGTAATAAGTCTGATTGTTGTTCTAGTACTGCAGAATTACCAGACAAGAAGCGCTGTTGGCAATATGGGTAGTAATGTTGACCAGATCTTTAATGTATGTATAGAGAGAGATGAAGGATTCTTTGCATACCAGGAACTGCTTCAGAACACAAATCTTTGTTAAGGAAAGAAGCACTGATAGCAATAGCATTAAGTAGGAGGAGTGATGATGCCACACTTGTTGAAAAGGAGGAGGAAATACCATGTGTTATCATTCCTACTGCTTATTGTTCACTGATTATATTTCCAGTTTTATTGTTGCTCATGAAAGGTTACAGAGTGAAATTCCTGGAACTGCTACTTATTATTCCATGCCAACCATCATGTTATTGCATGCTATTTAAATCCGCTAATTGTGACAATATTTGATCAGTTGGAATATAGTACAGTTTTTAACATGGTACAAGATTTCATGCATTTTGCAATCTTAATGAGCAAGACGACTCCATTGCTCAAACTCTCATGAATAATGACAAATCCATCCGAAGTACTAACACAAGTTTCTTCAGATCTCAAACGTTACACCGGTCGCTTTCTCACTTGTACTCCAAAGCATTTCCTTTGCTTTTGGATCTACTTCGTAGGGTTTCGGCGGATTCGGCTCGGCCCATCCCGCAAACCTTTCTGGCCCGTACAGAGTTCCACCCCGAACGCTCTCTCTGGAATCCATCATTCCCTTGAGAAGCCCCATGGAACCATCTTCTGCGGATTGCATAAAAGTATAGGCTACCACGTTTAGCAATGCTTTCATGAAGATTCCATCGATCGGGAGATGATCAGCAAGATTGGTACGAGAACCACCGGGATGGGCGCACAAGCTCAGAATGTTTTTGCAGTCAGCATTCTCGCTGGCCTGGATCTTGTCATGCAGGCATTGCGTAAAGACAGAATTGGCGAGTTTGGTTTGATGGTATCGGTACCATTTGCCACCCTTCATAAATCCGTTTTCGGTGTCTCCTCCAAGCATGCCGTCCTTCTCTTGTTTGAGAAAGTACTTTTCTTCCAACCCGTTGTTTGGGGTCATGTGCCGGGCGCCCGAGCTGTGCTGGACAATCCGAGCATCACCGTGTTCCTTAGAAGCAGCAACGATGAGGGGAAAGAGCTCCTTGGTGAGCAAAAAATGAGAGAGATGGTTTGTTTGCATCTGCTTATCAAAACCGTCTGCCTTGGTAATTTCGTCAGGAACCGCCATGATTCCGGCATTGTTCGAGAGGCAATAGATGGACTTGTAGCCCTTGTCCTTGATTGTCTGGGCAGCCGCGCGGACGGAAGAAAAGTCCTGGAGATCGCAGTCGATGGGCACAAACTTTCCGTCAGGAACCGCGGCCCGGAGCTTTTCCAGGGAAGAGACCGACCGTTCCGAAGGGCGGTTCAGCAAGAGAACTTCACCCCCGTGTTTTGCCGCGGTTTCGGCTGCGACATAGCCCGTACCTGAGGTCGTTCCTGTTTGTACACGTTATTTTAGGTTGCGGTGCGAGGCAATGGCTTTTAATTAGAACGATGAATCCTACACGCAAGGCGGATGTGCAAGATCCAAGCGGATGGTTGGTTGATTTACTTCACTTCGATCTCCATACCCGTTATAAAAGGAAACTTTCCATTCCGAGAGGAAAGAATGGCATTGCTTCACTCGTTATGCCTTGGCTTGTGACGTACCTGTGATAGCAAAGACCTTGCCATCGACACTCGGAAGAGCTGCGTCGAACTTTGTAAATTTAGATCCCATAATGCGATTTTGGTTGCTAGTTTTGTTGGGAATCGATGTTGTTGCGTTGTCGTTTTATCTCCGAAGTAAGTAATGGCAGGCCCTTCGACGGGAAAAAATCCAAGATCGAAAGCCAAAGTACGAGTACTACTCGTACAGGGGTGGTGACTTGTACCGTATCGTATCCCGTCATTTCGTTCATTTTCTGGATCTTACCACTGCATGCATTGGACGCGTGTCATTATATTATATTACTATCACAATGTACGTCAAAATTCTGATTTGTTAAGTATTGAAAACAAAAGGATGACGAGAATTTTGAATTCGACTCGTAAAAAGTATAGAATCTGGCGATGCGTAAAGTACTGGTTGTACTCGACAACGAACTTCCGAAAACGAATGAGTGTTGGCATCCCAACGCACAGTAACACGCAGTTTTCAAACATAGTATCGTTCAACAGAGGAGCCGTCGTATTGGTCCCGGTTCTTATCGAAGCAGTATTGCCTTTCGAGACAACACATGGAATGGAACAACAATAATTAAGGGAATCATCATCATCCTTTTTTGATGATAAGGATTGGTCCATTCCCGCTACTGTATTCTACAGACAATTTTTAATTTTGTTCAATTAGGAGCCGAGGACAGCACAGTACTGGTACGTACCTCTAGCAAAGTTGAAAACGAATCATTCTTTTCTCATCAAAATCAAAGAAAACCCTCATCATGCAGCTGAAAGTCGCATTAGTAGGACTCGGAATACCACTAGGCATTCCTAGTTAGACACACCAAAAGACCAGCAGAACAGGAACATGACATTGCAGCATGTACTACTAGTAGCTAGTACTAGTTGTGGTGGTTCGGTTGCGAGTCCACTGCATACTACTGCTGGTGTTGGTAGGAAGAAAATTGACGTTAAACATCAAAAGGAAGTTGCTCCAGCTCTTGTCTTCCAATCGTCGGCACAGGAAAGAATTGCTTGCTTGTAGAGCAGAGCATTAGAATCAGCAGCGTGGGAGCCAGCAGCGCCCAAACCACCACCAGCACAGTTCAACAAAATTGCGGAATGAACCAAATCACCAGTAAACACATTGGCAGCAACACCAATGCCAATCAACAGCCGTCATTCTTAGGGTATGTAATCTCAAATCCAATGAGTCACGCATCTTTCGCTTTTGCATGAACGCGAACGGACTGACTCGATGCACCACGAGGATTGGCGCAAAACATGAATGGCATCAAACTCACAGGCAAATCACAAAAGGCGGGTTTAGACGGCAACACAAACCACAAAACAGCGCCCCGAACTGGCGGGAGACTTTCACCGAGACCAGATCCGCGGAACGGAAGTCCTGGACACAGTCGGTGGAGGATTGGGTAACCACACCGCTGTTTCAAGCTTTGGCGTCCGGAGCGGGCACTTCACTTTGTGTATTGTAAGCTTATCTTTGTCAATCTACTAGAAGCAAACTAGTTTTTTATTCACAAACATTGAAGTCAAGACACTCCAAATTTAGAAGGAAGTATTTTAAAAAAGCACCATGGCAGCAAATACAGAAACGGCCACCATGGGGAATTCGAATGCATCGACAGCTACAGACGAAGATTCTTCTGCAGTTTCCTCAATTTCACTGTCAACAATCTCGTTAGCTCCCCCTGCAGATTCATCGTTGTCCAGGCTAGACGAGGATTCTTCGTCACGTGTCACTTCATTGCCGATGCAATGAAAACAATCAAACATTCCATTCGGATCAACAGCCGTTTTGATAGATTCAAGTCGTTTCAAAGTCTTTGTCCCCCAGACCGCCTCTTGGGCAGAGTGGCACATAGAATCTGCCTCTAAGCTAGACAAGTCCCAAGTTGGACAAGGCTTGGTAGGATTGTCCCTGAGTGGTCCATGTAGGTTTGGCCCCAAGTGGTTTGAGCCTATGTGTGGAGGAATATCACCACTAGTAAAGTCGTACATTTCCGGCAAGTGGGGCGGCCAGTAGGTCGAAGGCATAAAATATGAAGGAAGCCATGGATTAGGGATTTTGGGAGAGGAAGAACCCGAATCCAAATACAGAACCATAACACCAGCCTCACGGTGCGCAGTTGAAAGTGACGATGTTTGGTCATGGGAAAATTCGGAATCCCCCCCAAATGCCCAGTAAGTAAACAAAGGATTTTGGAAGTACCAATCGACCAAAATATCTTTGTTCGTCTTGGTCTCCGAGTTCATCTTCTTATCCAAAACCCAAGATTTTGGCACTAGTAGATTTGTCAAGAGCGTTAGGTCAGGCACATAGCTCGGAAATGGAGTTCCTGACATTTTTCCTTCATGTGGTCCTTCACTAATCTTGACAATCTCGGACCAGTCGGTGTGATTTGTTGCGGAGAGACAACTAGGGGCTATTGCTGCAAGTTCTTCTGTCAATCCTTCAGAATTCTTGGAAACAAAGTCTTGATACAGAGAAATTAAATTTTCGCCCATCGCTGGATCATTCGAGTAGCACCGAAGCGTTCCCAAATTCTCGTTGGCGGCTGCGCACATATTGCTTTGTTCTCTCGTGATGTTCAGCGCACCCGGGTCCAAAAGGTAATCGACGACAAATTTTGCAATTATTGTTGCAAGATCAACGTTAGAAGAACAGACGTCGGATGTTTTTTCTATGTTTACTAAGGGCATGTAGTCGTGCAATTGCAGATACACCGACAAAACAACGCCCCAAGTACCGCCGCCACCGCCCCGAAAAGCAAACCACAAGTCGTCGAAGAGTACATCAGTTTCTTCCGGACAAGCTCCCCAAACCCACTGTTCCTCTTCGTCTTGTGGATTTGTGTTGCAAACCCCGGATACCTTGGTAGTTTTGGGCTGTAAATATCCATCGGAGTCCTCCCAATCTGTTGGTCCAAACCTTACATGCTCACCGCTTGGGAGGACTGCCTCGATCTGGAGGACTTGATCGACACCAAATCCATGTAGCCTCCCCCCGGCTGTGCCGCCGAGCCCACCCATCCATGTCCATCCCATCGGCGAAACAGTTCCGACAGCGCCTCCAACTAGGTGGTATTTGTATTTTCCTCCTGGTTCGTTAATTTTTCGTTCGTTAATTTCTTTTACAGAGCTAAACGCCTTGTTGAAATTCTCGCCTCCTCCAACTCGTATTGCGGCAGGCTTTCCTCTTGCTCGTACCAATCTGCACAGCTCTGTGTCCAGGTCGACGGATGTCGTGATCATGCCTTTACCAACTTCAGCATCATTACATTCGATGATGCCCTTATTTTCTTTGTCGTCGGAGGCATATCTCTTGTACTTGTTCATGTTGATGAGCAGGGTGTTTGCCTTGGTGGATGACCCAGAATACGAATGGCCGCTGTTCTTGATGGAAATTTCCACGCCGTATGTCTTGGCGAAGTCCACGGCGGCAACAACATCCCCAGCGCTTGTCGGGAATAAAACCTTTGGTGGAGGGCTAAAATATTGATTGGCTGGATTTAACCATTCTTGGAGCGACTTGGCGTAGGACGTGTTATGAGCCTTGTCATAATCTTCGGCAGTAGACGTTGGTGGGGAACCTATCTGAGCCGTAAAAAAATTGTTGAATGCACGAAGTGATTCCCAGTTCTCAAAACCGTTGATCTGCCCATTCAAATACTCTTGGTTGGGAGCGCATTGCTGAAAACCACCACAGAATAAGTGAGCTGTGCAGAGCCCAGATGGTTGATCAATCAATTCATAAAGGGTTCTTTGATGATAAGGTTTATAATACTCCGGAAGGCATTGGTCTATGAAATCCTGTGGGATCGTATCGATCAACCGATCGCCGACACGTTCCTTGAGTTCGGACCATGGCAGTCCCGAAATGTCCTTTGCTGCTGCGCAAAGACGCAAGCTCAAAGCCACAATTGTCGCACCAATCAGTCTCATCATTCCTTTCGAAAATCGTTCGACTCTAATCGAGAGAAGAAGGTTTATGATCTATGATTAGATAGTTGATAAAGTTGGGATTTCGGTGATAAACTCCCGTAGAAATTGAGAACTTTCTGCCGGAGAACAAAAAGAATTGTTTTGATATGCTTGGACTTCAGTGTTCAAACGGAGTGCGGTATTATGTATGATTACTTGGGCTTGTGATTTACTACGTGTTACTGCCTCACATTGAGCCTCTTGCACCTAGAGCTATTAATGGTAAGTCCCGTAGTCGCAAGTTATTGGCAATCCCCGTACAAATACTAATAGAAATTTTTAGCTCATTTTTACAGTTAAAATTGTTTAATTTCTCGCTGATACCAACATATTTTTATTAGTGGTCCTTGATACTGGAGATAAGCACTGATTTGATATTTCAAGTAGTAAGGACCAGTAATAGAAATATTTTGCGACTTACTTATTTTTTTTGTGGAGGGGGGGAGAGGGGAAATAAAGACGGGAAAATGAGAAAAAATTGACACCCGGGGAATTGCCAATAACTTGCGACTAAGGGACTTACCATTAATAGTCCTACTTGCACCAAAGATACTTCTTCCTATTCTTCAACTGGCCAATCAAATCCTGTAATGGTCTGCCAGTCGAAGGTGTCAGCAACGTGCGAATACCAGTTTAAGCGATACAAAACTACCCCTAGCTAGAATTAACAATTTTTGACCCCTCACTACCTGGGCCCTGTATGCGAGTTGTCGAGAATTCCGAAGTTCCGATTAGATCCTTGTGTAGATCTGGTACTGAATGTACACAGGGTTCTTGCTATTTGGAACTCGTGACATCTTTGTTCCTTGAAAGGTAATCTATCTCTCGATATCTTGGACCTCTTACAATCCTCGGCACAATGGGTCGTATAATACATATATATGAATAGTACATTATGATATGTAGGTAGTAGGAATGATATGTGATATGTCCATCCCTTCTGAGGAAGCATCGTATGTACGTATGCTTCCAATAGTACGTACACTTTCAATACAGTACGTACGTATCCGCTGCACAAATAGTTTCCTGTACACCCCACAAAACAAGGATAAACAAAGAGAATCTTTCTCTTTGTTTAAAAGGGCAATACTCTCATTGTTTCTCTTTGTTGTAACAAAGAGAAACTAGTAAGAGAACATTGCCTCTCCTTTTTTCTCGTTGTTTCACATTGTTTAAATAAGGAGAAACAACAAGAAGAATATTGCCTGGACTATGTTCTCATTGTTTCTCTTTGTTTAAGCAGAATGAATTTAATCTGGGCACTATTCTCTGTATTTTTACATAGTGAAATGATGGGGGCAATTCCCATTCACACAAGGAGAAACAAAGAGAATACTACCCAGGCAATATTATCTTTGTTTCTTCATGTTTAAACAAGAAAGAGAAACAAAGAGAATATTGCTTCTCCTTGTTTCTCTTTGATTTGTCAATTTTTAACAAAGAGAAACAAAGATAATATTGCCTGGGCAATTCTCTCTTTGTTTCTCTTTGTTTAAACATGGAAAAACCTATGGGAAACCCTGATCTTGGTTTGTGACTGTCTTCCTTAAAAACTAACAGAGGGCCCTGTAACTTTGGCTGACTAGTAGTTCCAAGCCACTAGAGCATCATTTGGCTTCTCAATGACCTGGATCTCTAAGTAATTGTTTCAATTTGGTCTGGGCACTAAGTCTGGTGGTCTAAAGTTGTTTTTTGATAGAGTTCTGGCCTATTTTCTAACCAGCAGCGGGTCTCCACCACTGACCAATTTTGGTCATACCGGCTGTTAATGGAAAACCAGCTTCCCCTGTCCCTAACAGTGTAACAATGACACACAGTACTCTTCATACACTATGACCAAGCATATCCCCAAAAGGCATCTTATTAGAGGCATTTCCTGAGCTGTTGTGGTTAGCTTATTGAACTGTTTAGGGTTGAAAAAGTGACCGAATGATACTAGTACTAGTACTACTAGATCCTCTATGTACTAGGATCAGTACTTAATACTGGGATTTTAAATTAACCGTGATTTTACTAGTGCTATAATTTTTCTGTTTGAATAGAATGACTTGAGGCTATGTAGGACTTAGTAGGCTTCTACAATTAACACATTTGTTATGGCTTACTACTAGTAAACTGGTACAAGTTTATGTAAATGTACAATGATAGATACACAGTACAAAATCTGTAGAATCATTGAGGAGGTGTGCTGCGCACACCAAATCCTAATAAATCAAATTGCAGAAGAAATCTAATTTTGCTCGTAAGCAAGGCTGTTGTGGGGGGGGGGGGGATTTTGTTTAAGATTTGATGTTTTCTTAGAAATAGGGATATTACTGATACTTGTTTGCAAGAATCAAGCAATCTGGTGATTGGCTGATTAGACAGATGAAAATTGTCAAAAAGAAATCCTACAGAGGAATTGTACTTTGTTATCTTTTGCTTGCTGTCCTTTCAATGAGGAAATTGAACTTCAAGTGACTGATAGTTTTAATCTGTCCAAGAACTAGCTACTAGTAATCCTCATAGTGCTTAATTCTATCAAATTTAACAAGCATTACCTGTAACTCAAAGAAAATGTCAAATGTTAAACAAAATCCCCTTTTTGTGTATTTCCAACAACTGTGTAGTAAGTGAAGTACTATTGGCAAGTACTCGGCAATTACCACACTGTCATTTTCTCTCATTTACTCTTTTCTCTACTACCACTAAGGATTTAATATCAAAGGCTATTACTTAAAAATTTGCCTTCCCACCACTGGCTACTACTGGATAGCATTCATTAGAGCCAGTCCAGTGAGAAATGAAACAATGAAAATATTTGTATTCTTGTCCATTGGATGGTTATTTTAACTGTCATAAACATTAGCTAAAAAATGTAAAATCAATTTCTACTAGCTTTTGTGTTCAAATTGCCAAGCACTTGACATCATTGCACTTGAACTCAGGAGTTCTATTATGTACTACTGCAAGAAGATGAAGAACATCCTTTAACATGTAAAATGGATCTAATCAAATAAATCAAAACTCCAATACTACTAGCTTGCTAACTACTGGGTGCTCTCCTCTCTTCCACATTGATTGACAACCCTATACCAAATTGATTGCTACACCATATGGATTGACCAAATCAATTCTACTACTACTACTAACTCCTTAATCTTGCATGTCCGCCTAATTCCTTTCATCCTTTTTCATTCTTTCAATCAGCTGAGTGACCAATAGATATCAATACACACTGCAGGTCCTCCTTTGAATTGCAACATTCACTGTGAACCCTCTTGTAGTCAGCCTCTTCATAGTACACTTCCAAATAATAAGTCTCTTGCTGTACACCTGTCGTCCCTGCAATTGCCTCTTTCAGCACCAGTAGTAAAATCTCTCACTGGCCTCCTTCCATCAATTTCATTACATCATTCATCCCAAAGAAGGGGATGGTGTACTTCAGATTAGGCTCATGTGTTGCAGGAGGACCATGATGAGACATGCCATTTAGAGCCACCTCAGCTGGAGCCCATCTGTTAGCACTACCACTACCAATGCTACTAACAACACTACTGCCAACCACAATCCTTGTAGGGGCAGAAGCCATTACTCTTCTTATTATAGCCTGTAGTGATCTAAGAAACTGGCCCTGTACATCAACTAGGTCAGAAATTTCTTGGTGATTATGAAGATGTCCAAGCTCCTGCTGCTTAGATGCAATCTTGACATACATAGCATTTCCCCAACCATGACCACCCCCACATCTACTGACCAGCATGATGTCTTCAGTATTGTCTGTGATCATCCATACTCACAAAAAGCCCTCTATAACCAACCTCTTCAAAGGCTGCACAACAGTTCCTGACCTTGGTACAAGAGTAGTACTTCCAACTAGAGTGAGTGCCAGGCCTCCCTGTGGATGAAATAGTTGTTGCTTGGAAACGCTGCCCTGACAGCTCTAGCATACTTTGACTTTTTCCTTTCAGTTTCAACCTCTTGCTCTTCAGATGGATCATGACAATCAGTATTCCCTTCACCAAAGAACAACTGACTATTCCTTCCTTCTTCAGAGGAAAGCCACTTCTCTAGAAACACTGCAAGGCCAACTAGAACACAGAACATTGTATCTCAAGCTCCAAGCAGTAACTTGTTCTGAGGATACTGCATTTCCTTGCTTACATTCTATGACCATTTCAACCAGATAGTTTGGATAGCTCAAACTCTTGTGAGGGTTTCCTTTGATTGCATGGGCAGCATCATCCATCCTACTACACACCATCGTGGTATGCAACTGAAAATTGAGCATTGCTTGGTGCCTCAGATTATCAAGCAGCTGTCCCTGATTTGATACCATATCATCCACTACTAGCTGAACAAGCTCACAGTGAGTTGCTTCTTTTCTGACTGCTTCACTTGCTCTAACAGACCCTCTTGTCTTGGACTTCTTTGCTGCAGCAATCAGCTGAATGCACCATGAATAGATAAGACCTTGTTGTAGGATTGCCCTTTTCATTAGTCTCATCCAAGGTAGACTGAGTCAACATAAAATGAAAAAGAGCCTTCTTCCAGTAGGCTATTGATGTAGACCTAGCCTCTGACTCACTGTCTGCATTCCCAGGAGGAACCACTTTTCCATAGGCTCTCTCATACTGAGACATCAGTAGATATCCTTTGGCTTGATAGATGCCTTCTGCTCACCAGTGAATTTAATGATCAAAATGATAAACACAATTATCCTTGAATCCCATGAACTTGCAAAAGCAATTATAGTAGGTGGTTTTGACAATTGCCTTGGGGACATTGGCAGTTATCTCTCCTGTTTCTGAAATTATCCTCTTTTCTTCCTTCCTACTGTCAATTTCTTCTTTGGTGGTGGTCCTTGTCTTCCTCTTCTTTCTTGTTGCTGTTCTGCTCTTCTTGTTCCCACCATGACTCCTGGTCAATGCTGTTGTTGAGTTGCTGC